>JAODAL010020931.1:0-68263 GCA_025379985.1 Phyllomedusa bahiana | reverse complement strand
AGCTATGCACAAGGACTATAACGTTAATGTGAGACAAAAGCACTCATGGTACAGGGGGTGAAAAAACGCTACACACAGGAAGCCCCTGTACCATGAGTGCTTTTGTCTCACATTAAAGTTATTACGTCCTTGTGCATATGCTGGATTCGTGCAAAATTATTTTTGCTTGCTTTGCCTGTTTGGCTGTCTTTGGTCGGGATTAAGGATCCGTGCAGCCGCAAACTGAGGACGTACCTGGAAAGAAGACCTGCAACTTATCCATACAACTACGGGTGAGCTCCACTTTGTTTGTTAGCCTTTGGCTTACTTTTTTTTTTTTTTTTTTTGTTGGCGTGTTACCAAAAAGATATATGACTAAATTATAATAATAAGCAATACAATGCTGTCCCCTCTAAACTCTCCAGATCTAAAGTCTCTCATTCTCAAGTCTCCACACTTAAAAAAAAACACACTTTAAGGAAAACACTCGCAGACTCGTTCACTCGCTCAAAATACTTCGTTTTAAACCTTTCCCACACTGCTGTTTGGCTGTGCTGCAAACTCTCTTTCCGGAGCAAAAAGGGTTAAAAAGGTGATCACAGAGCTTCACAGAGACAGCTTTTTACATAGCAGCTCTGCTTTTCCTAGTAGAGCCTGTTAGAAGGACATTGTTAACTGATGGATTTAAACAGCAGGAAAGATCGCTACAGAGCTATAAAGGGTTTAAGTTTGTCAGTAAAAAACATAAACAAGCTTCTGTGCTGCTGGAAGGAAACAGCAGGAAGTCAAGTAATCCTATCCTATCCATCCTATCATCTTTGTTAGAGCAAAGACAGGTGGGTCGGTAACCTAAAGAATCTTGTGTACACAAGCAGGAGATAAGAACAGTTCTTGCTCTGAGGGGAAGCAAAATCAGAACAACAATTTGGAAACAATCTTTATTTACCTTTGCCTATATGTTGAAAGCTAATCAATGACATTACACTACTCCTGTAAGTCACAATTTCTATTTATGCATGAGTAAACATCAGTGTTAAAACTCCAGTAGATTTTACAACTACCATATTTTTTTGGACTATTAGATGCAACGGACTATAAAATGCACTTAGATTTTAGAGGACGAAAATAGAGAAGTAATAGGTGTACATACATGGCAGCTGCAGGAGCCTGCATAAAGCTTGCTTCTGCCATAACAACCAATAACCCCCTTGCAAGTACATTGAGGGGGGTTATCAGATGGACAAGTGGAGCACAGCATGGTTCCACATTCAGCTAGACACCCCAGTCGCGATTGCTGCGGTTTATAAACTGCTAACAGAAGGGACGGAGCTGGCTCCATCCCTGCTTTTAGTGGTGGTTGCCGGGTATTAGCTGGCCACCGCTATACAGCACTGGAGTGCAAGGATGATGCAAGAAACTGGCAGCGGGGTTCAACCCCTTGAATCCTGCTGCTGTCTTTCCGCAGCATCGTCCTTTTCAGCCTCCTGCCAGCCTGAGATAGTGCATTTGCAAGATAAGACGCACTCCTATTCTCCCCCCAAATTTGAATGAATGCCAATATGTATTATACTTTGATTATTTGGAAGGTTTTAAGAAAGATTTGTGCCAGGTAAATATCTTGACATATTCATCAATATGCCTGTAGACACTAAGGGCGACATGTATGATCGGGAGTTGCGCCTGTTTTCTGGCGAAAACTGTGCCTCACTGGTCCGAATCCCCTGTCGGACGCAGAGATGCGATGTTAGGCGCAACCTTAGCCACTTTCGGCTGCACTTAACATGAAGGGGCGTGCAATGGGTGCGGTGTGGGCGTTCTGGGGTGGGACGCACCACATTTGAATAGTCCGATGCATGTAGGAATGCCGGTCGGCAAAGTGAGGCGCATCACCGCTCCGACAGGCAGACCTCGTTGAATGTGGTCTACTTGAGCCGGAGGAGGCGAAGTGAAGCTAGAACGTAATGGAATGGGGCAAAATGTTCTCTAGGTCGACTGTTACGACAGTAGAATAATAAAACTTAGTTGGCTATAACATTATTTCATTAATAAAGATAAATATAAATGTTGTCTAAAAACGATTAAATGTATTGAAAAATTTGATCATTTAAAATTTAAGGAAAACTATATAAGATCGCTAAAGAAATAAATCTCAGCTCTCAGCTCCGTGAGACATGGAGTATGATTTTAAAAATAATTTTTATTAGGTGTAAAACATTATCTGAAAAAGAGCTCAAACCTTCTAAAAATAATACATAAATAAAATCACTAACAACGTGTTTGTCGCTGTGAGCGGCGCAACATCACAAATTGGGATATTGGAAATTGCCGGAAAATACAGTAATTCAAATTTTGTAAGCGTTTCTCATTGGTCGGCAGAAACCAACCAATCAGAATAGGAGCGACAGTGAACCATTATAACCTATGGAGTAGTATTGACCAATCAAATGAAAAGGTGGGACAGTTCAAAATACAGTAAAAAATGCAGAAAAGAGCTGATTGGTTGAAGTAGTGGAGGCTTGGCATCCGGCCAATCAGAGCGCGAGCTACTTTGTCCCATTGTAGTCTATGGAGAGATGGGGGCACTGAAATCTCAGCTCCGTGAGGCATGGAGTATTAGTAACTAAATCGTTTTTATTAAGTGTAAAACATTCTCTGGAAAAGAGCTAAAACCTTCTAAAAACAGACATCACTCAAATCACTAACAACGTGTTTGTCGCCGTGACCGGCACAACATCAGGAATTGCGATATTGAAAATTGCCGGGAAATACAGTAATTCAAATTCTGTAAGCGTTTCTCATTGGTCGGCAGAAACCAACCAATCAGAATAGGAGCGACAGTGTACCATTATAACCATTACGATCCATGCAGATACAGGTGAGGCGCAGTCCCTCTGCGCCTAAGTTCCGCCCTGCGCCTCACACACTGGCGAGGCGCAGGGAACTTTACACCGCATGTATGAGCGCACCTCGGGCGCCGACATAAATGAGGCGCAGCTTTCACTTAAGATCGGGCGAAAATGGGCGCTGCAATGCGCCGATCTTCATACATGTCGCCCTAATATCCTATTGCATGCCAAACGGAGGGCCTTTTGTCAAAACAACAAAGCAATATACCCTGGGATCCCATAGCCTCAACTTCATTCTAAAACATAGTTGGATATGCTTTCAAGTACAACTTTATTGCCAACTTCACTCGCAATTTATTTTAAAACACACAGATAATGGTATGTTTTTTTTAGATTTCTTATTGCTAATGTTTTAATTTTAGTTTTATTTTGCATATACGTCTATCTGTTTTTTGAAGTTCACTATATAAGTCTTCAAGAAAAAAAACATAAAATGATATATCTAAGTCATGATGCATTGTAATTGTTTTTAAAGTAAAATTTGTCTGCAGTGTTTTTGAACTACATAGACAAGAAAAATAATGCCACAAAAAACTTCACAGAAAACACCTTAACCTTAAAGTGGTGTTTTTACCATACTGCTTCACAGAGTCAGCTGCCACCAAAGGGTGGTTGGTAACATAGAGAAGCTTGTATGCACAAGCAGGAGATAAGAAGTGTTCTACCTCTGAAAGAAAGCAAAATCATAAAAGTGGAGTACATGTAGCCTACATGTTTTATTATTATTATTATTTATTTTAGAGCGCCCTTGGTTCCAGAGCGCTGTACATTGGAGGTGGTTACATGCATAACATTGGTCAAACAATTACAAATTGACAACAAGTAACTAACATTTGGTACAGAGGGAGAGAGGGCCCTGCCCGCGAGGGCTTACAGTCTACAAGGAAGGTGGGAAGAGACAGAAGATGAGGGGCAGACGTGTTTGTGGGGCAGAGCGGTGCAACACTGTTAATGTTGGTCATAGGCAATCCTGAATAGATAGGCTTTCAGGTTACCTTTGAGGCTAGTGAGTGTGAGAGTGGGAGAGTCTGAGGTGTTGAGTCAGTGAGTTCCAGTGAGTTTAAAGCTAATCAATGTGTTGAGAATAGCAATTTACTGCATTGATTTTGTAAAAACAAAATGCACAAAATGTTCTTTATTCATATTTAGGTTGTGGGTTTTGACGAAAAAAAAGTAACAATGCAATGTTGAATCTGTTGCCCAACTCATTGGCTTACAGTAGGCTCTACTGGGTCTTATTACAGTGTCCGTTTCTTGGAAGGAATAATAGCGATGAATGTAGCACTTTCGTTCATGATGGAATCCACAACAGTAATTCCTGTTGGAGGCTCTGAGGCAGATGTAAACATAGTCTTATGACAGTTGTATATTTTATAAAGAGTAATTATTCGCAATAATATTGTAGCATGCATACATTGTTATCTAATTTGGGGTGGTTTTGCATAGGATAGTATGTGGTACTATGTACTATTACTAGATCATTAAGTACATGAAGGTTGTACAGTTCCCCAGCAAAGCTTCTATGGAAGTGTAAGAAACTCTCAGAATCATATACATATATAGTCATATAAATATCATAAATAAATATGTATCTATATAGAAATATATCTACACACATTCATTCCACCCTCTAACTGGGTTAGATTCGAAAGGTTAGATGCAACAAAATGAGAGACACAAGTAAGTGTATAAAAAGGGTATATTGTATAGCATGTGAGATTGATTTTATGGTTATTATTAAATGATATGGACATGGGGATGTACAGGAGCAAAAAGAAAGAAAACAACAAATATTACATAAACACTACACAAACTAATACCAGTAACAGTTACAAATCATATAACAAGATACAATGTTATATTACCATCGAAGGTCTTCTCACCCTTAGGGGGACATGTATGATAACTGTCTTGGTCTGAGACTTTCTTTGTTGCCTATAGCAACCAATCAGAGCTCCCCTTTTAGTTTTTCAGAGGACTATATGAAATGAAAGGGGATCTCCAATTGGTTGCTATGGGCAACAAAGAAAGTCTTAGGCCTAGACCGTTTTCATACATGTCTCTCTAAGTTCTTGTGCAGTTCTCTCCATGTGGGCCACCTCCTGCCAAAGAGCAGGCTTGCACCAGTTTTCTGGCTTCCTCCCAAGAACTTCCAACAGCTTGCTTGTGTCTTTTATACCCCATCTCAAAGACCATACCTGCCCCCATCACCCATGAGGCCTGCAGACCCTCAGCCGCCACCTTCATAATGCAGCTCACCTTTCATCTAGAAGGTTGGGGCTTATCAGTCAGGTTTTACAATGTTATCCTGAGCCCTATTGTTTTACCTTAAATTAGCACATGAATGATATCTGGTGCATTCCAAGAAAAAAAAAACAGTTCACGGGACATCATCCTTATGTGTGAGTCACACAAGAGCCTCCATCTTTGATTATTTAATTGAAATACCTTTATATATATATTATACCAAAATATAGCTCATTATAAGTTATTCACTGTACAAAGGTCTGTATTTCTTACAGAAGTACATCTCCATATAGACATGCATGTGTATGGTATAATGCCTTTTTCTCCCTATAATGCCTGAAGTATGCAACATTTTATATTATTTCAGATTTGTTCAGAATTCAAAATAAACAAACCTTGATAATCAACAGATATGGCCGGGAACCTTTGTACTTGAATGGTAGCCCTACTTCAACTCAAAAACTTATCACAATGTGACATCATAAAATAAAAACATTACTTATATTGCTCAAATAAAAATGTACTTCCAATTACTTCAAGGGTATATCCACATGTTCTGTGTTGAAAACACTTCTGAAACTGTCCACTTGAATGGGTACACATTCCAGTCACATATTCCTTGTTGCTGTCATGGGTAAAAGGGACAATTTATCAGAGTTGCAAAAAGGGATAAGCACTCACTTTTGGGCAAAGGATGGCAGTATTTCTGAAACTGTGCTGTTTATGAACTGTTCACATGCTACTGTGGTAAAAGTGTATTGTAAGTGGACAAATGGAACCATTGAGAATAAGTGGGGTAGAAACTGCAAAGCACTACATTGTACTGAATTGATAAGTGAAAGTTGGCTACCAAGGGGCCCTAGAGTGAATCATCACACTTAAGTGGTCAGCTCACTACCAAAACGAACCAGTTCAATGAACCCTACTGTGCATGCATGAAGCTCCCAAGCAGAGGGATTGTTACTGCACCCTTTCTGGCAAAGTTGCATCAGCAGGGAAGGTTTAAATATTAACAGCCGTATCAGAATTGGACCTCCACTGATTCTTTGATGAGTCACGGTTTCTGCTTCATCGAACGAATAGACGTTGGCATATCAGGTAAGAAACAAAAGAGAACAAACACCCTGCATCCATTGCTTGAGGAATACAAGCTGGTGGTAGCATTATGGTCTCAGAAATGTTTTCCAGGCATTCTCTGAACCTACTCATCTCTGTGGTAGGTACTCTTAACTGTTTTGGGTATGAATCTATCCTTGCATATTATATACAACCATGCATGCTTATTGTCTTTCCTGAGGCTGATGGGATCTTCCTGCAAGCCAATCTACAAGTCACATGACTAGAAATGTCTGACATTGGTTGAAAAAGCCTGGCCCCTTAATCAACAGACTTGAACCCAATTGGGCATCCATGGGACCACCTCGATCATCATGCTCGCTCTATGGACCTACAGTAGTCAGTATGGCCCTAGAAAGAGTCGTAGAGAAACCCTAATCACAGAGTCAGGGACGGGGTGCACTCGCTTTTACAATCAGGGACAAGTATATGCTGCCTCTATACATACGCCAATATAGCCTACAATACCGCCATATAGAGACCATAGAATGGTGGTCAGACACCAGCTTAGGTAACCATCAAATGACTGTGAATAAAGCACTCATCCAACATAGAAGAAAAATAACTCTTGATAGGCAGGGACTCACAGATGTTGTCTTCTATGACTGGAATTGTTCTCTTACCCTTTTCTTCTCCGTCCGGTCCGAAATGTCATGATCTCCCAGCCATGAGTCGTCCTTGCAGAATTTGCCACACAAATATCTTAGAATCCTCAATTTTCTACCACCTCCCTATCTACTCTCTTCACTACTTCTGTACAAACTTCCCTTGGGGTGATATTTGGGGGTGGAGGGTTATGGGGTTATAGGTGGGGGGTTGTATTTTGTATTGGCACTAAGCTGCACAAACTTTTAAAACATCTGTAAAGTACATACAGTGATTGCATTCTAGTAGCACCTCTCTACAGTACATCTGCCAGGAGGAGCTGCTACTTTGGGCACCAGATGAGAGGCCCATTTTTTTTTCTAGCTTCCAGTTGCTTTTCTGGTTGTTTTATCTGTATTGATTATCTGCTTAATTTTATTTACTCTTTATTTTGCATTATGTTCGGTGGGCTTCAGAGACAATTATCAGTTTTCCATAGAATTATGGTTAAAACATACACTAGCTTCAACACACAATGGTCTTACCAGAACCAAATCATCTTGTTTATTGAGGGACAACTGTACTTATAGACCAAAGTGTTATAATCATTAAAATGTGATATCTCTTAGCCAAGTTAGCTCAAGGAGTCACAAAGGAGCCTATCTTGGTGACAGATTACTCTTAAAAGTAAATAAGCCACTAACAAGGTTGAAATTTCAAGAGAACAAATATCTACATATATTTGTTTCATAACTTTTTTTTTGTAAAATAAAGAAAATATTGTACATTTAATGAAGTTCTATAAACACAAAAGGCATTTGTTAAAATCCATTATCCATTGCTTACATAAGTTTAGCAATTTTGTACTTGGCATTATTACCATGTTTGCCATTTTCCTGGTATACTATGTTAAACTCTCATCTGAGAGATGTAACCTATTACTGAATTGCAAAATACATTTAGTTTAAACAAAAAGGTTCATTCTGGTTCTTTTCAGGGTGTGGACTGCCCAGTTAAGACTTGAAGTATTGGATGAAAGTGCTGAAGATCATCTAAGGTCATTTAAATTGTCAGAAAATCTAATCAACAATTTGGTGTGCCCACAGAATTCTGGAAGTGTTCATAAACACGATATTGTTATAGTCCTGAAAATTAAATATAAAAGAAGTATTTCTAATCAACGCAATGCATGATCTGTGATATTGCAGAATGGATAATGGCTTTTTCACATTCTCGCATGGGGTGTAAACTATACTAGATACTATGTTGTATCCAATTTTGAATACCTGGCTTAAAACTGAATCTATTTTCTTTGTTCGCCCTCTAAAAGGCAGAGGTTTCTTTTACACCATGAAGATTCAAAGATTGGAATTTTAAACAAAACAAAACTAGATTAGTTTATCTACTTTCTACTCCAGCAGGGTGCTTATTCAGGCTTTCAACTATTTCCCACTGCAGCGATTTTGTTTGTCGCGATCCCAGATGAAGGCATCACATTTATACGCATGTCGGGGCTGGCAGCATTCCAGAACATCCATCATCACTGGTATGGCATTCACTTATGGCATTTAACCACCACATTGGTCTATGCACCTTTTATGAATTTGTTTCTGTTATTATGAACACAGCTTTTATGCACTAACACTTTACTTTGTTTTGTACTAGTACTTAATTAATATATTTGTCTGCAAATTGAATTATTTATTTATCCCTTTACTAATCATGTAGGTGAAAAAAATCACAGAAAAATGGGACATTATTTACTCAAAAACACAATACAGGCCATACTTACAGCTCAATGGCTGGACTAGAGACTGAACCCAGTAGAAGGCAAGGCAGACCCCTGTGCTACTTGGGAAAGATAAACAGGTACAGGTAATTGCTGTGCAGTAGCTCACATACCCCTCCACTAGGGGAACAATTAGGTGATAAAAAAACTGCACATTAAATTGATACCTGTTCACACCAGTATGCAGAAAAGCCACAGTACACTACATGGGGAGATTGCACATATAAAAAAATAACTCTCACACAACTTCTATGTTTGAGGGGGGTGGTTGCTGTTATTATAATTGCATATTTATAACGCAATACAAAAGGGTAACATTAATGCAGATACGTGTGATGCACGATGCTGACAAAAAAATGGCATACTGTAAATTGATACCTAGGTATCAATTTACAGTATGTCATTTTTTTGCCCAAATGTGCTGGGGAGCACAGGTTGTCTGTATTTTGTATTGGACAACAAAAAGTGCTGGGCAGCCCGCCCAATCGAATAGTAGTGGCATAATAGGCTGTAAGCCAGCATGGTGTACCACACATATTTGCATAAATGGCACCCTTTTATATCTCCTTATCTATATGCTATTATTATACCAGCAATCACCCCCTCATGCATAGTAGGTGTGTGAGTTGTATTTTTGCATTTTGTGCAATCTCCCCATGTATTATACTGTAGTTTTTCTGCATACTGGTGTGAACAGGTATCAATTTAATGTGCAGTTTTTATCATCTAATTGTTCCCCTAGTGGAGGGGTGTTATCTGTACCTGTTTATCTTACCCAAGTAGCACAGGGACCTGTATTGCCTTCTACTGGGTTCAGTCTCTAGTCCAGCCATTGAGCTGTAAGTATGGCCTGTATTGTGTTTTTTAATCATGTAGGAGCATGTGCAATATGTCTATCTGGGCTATGTTTGGATAATGTTAAATTGCAATTTTTGTATTGATTATATATTTTCCGGTCTGTTGTCATTCATTGTGGTACCCATCATCTTTTATGAAATTTTTGATATGTATCCTTTATTTTTTTACTCAGTATTTTTATAAAGGTTTTTGTTTATGTCACGTTAATTTTTTCCCTATCTTCCAAGAGCCATAATGTTTGTATTTTACTATCTACATAGAGGAACAAGGGCTTATTTTCTCTGCAGATGAATATGTGCTTTTTAATGGTGCTGTTTATATACCATATAATGTACTGGAAAACCCCCCAATAATTCCTGCGGGATAGAATGAAAAAACAATTGGGTCATTTTTGTGGGTCAGTTGTTTTTTGTGGAGTTTACTGTACAGTATAAATAACATGTTATCATATTTCTGCAGGTCACTTTTTTAAAAGAGTCAGGATTTAAAGGGCCAGTGGGTGCCACCCAGCTTTTCCCTTCTAATGCTGGTCATCACATCTTACTTAAGGGCTCCTCTCCTCTCTCCCCTTTTGTTGCTTATATACTTTGTAGTGTTTAGTTTATGGCTCTAGTCTAAATTCTCAGTATCTGACTTTTGGCTTGTCCCTGACCATCCCATATGTCTTCTGTCTCTTCTCCCATTAACACTTCTGCCTGTTGCACAAGGTTTGTCTGCAGAATTGAGTCATCAGGGCTCATGTCAAGACCAGTTATTTTGGATGCTGTAGTATATTATGGCTCAACTCCTGCCTGCTGCTGCTGCTTCTCCTCCTATTTTTTGTGTCACTAACTCCAGTTGCTATGGGCTACACCAGTCTGCACCTCTTTCTTACCTCTTTTCACCTCTGTGAATGAAATTTGTAGACTTGTCATGGATTCCTCAATTAGTGTACAATCCAGTTTGAGGTCCTGGCCCACTATTTTGCCTCAGATAGAGCCAAGGTAGCTCTTATTATCTCACTACTGCCCGGTAGCCTAGGCTACTCTTCTCTGGGAAAGAGGGAATCTTCAGGACTTCTTGACAGTCTTTCGGAAGTTTTTTTTTAAGAACCTGGACATGCTTCCTTTGTCCTGCGGCTTCATTAAGCCAACTCTACAGTAGGCCAGTATGCCATCCAGTTAAGCACTTTGGCCTCAGAACTAGTGTTGAATAATAAAGTACTGGTAGTCATCTTCTAGTAGACCTCCATGGACAAATCAAGGACGGGTTGGCTGGTTGTGAGTTGCCTGCTTCCCTGGACAACTTAACTTCATTGGCTACACTACTTGATATTCGTTTTGCAGAGAGACAACACAAGATTTCTCAGCAATTTGCTTGCTAGGTGTCACGCCGCTGCCGTGCGGCTTTCCCCTGTATTGTCCTTGCTGCTCTGGTGGCTGATGCACTTAATTTTCTTTTGCCCATATTTATTCCCACAGTGTGCAGTGTGGTTGGACTTCCTATGTCAATCCCTTTGCACCTGTGGGGTTATAGGCCAACTCCTCCCCACACTTCTGGCCTGATACTTGTTTGCGCTTATGTGTTGTTGTTTTCTGCTGTCCTTGTGAGTTCCTGCTGGCTTCATGTTTGTTGCTGTCTCTGTCAAATCCTGCTTGTGTCTTGTTTGTGTCAGTCCCTGTCTGTGTATCTTTGTACGTTCCTTAGACTCTGTCTTTGTCTGTTCTCCTCCATTTAAGTCTTTTCTCCTAGACTTCCGTTTATGTATGTCTTTCTGGGTTCCTCCGTTTATATCTCAGCCTCCTCGTTTTGTACCTTGCATGGTTCTGTTTGCCTAGTCTGCTCATCTGGTTCCTGTTTCTGTTTGGTGCCTCTAATTGGTGCTTCTGACCCACCTAGTCAGCTGCCACTGCCAGGGTCTGCTCTGAGGTTGCACCTAGCGGACATCAGGAAAAGCCAATTTTGCCATCAAAGGCTCTATGAAGAACCCAGTGGCCGCTAAGTTACACCAACTCGTTGAAAGCCCAGTAGTAGCTCAGTGAGTCCACAACCCAATTTAATCTGCCAAATTTGTTACACCACATCCCCAAAGAACACCTTGTTGGACTTCTGTGTTCCAGAAACCTCTTCACCCTCTTTTGGTGGTTATTAGTAAAACACCCATGCAAGTGGAGAGACTATGACTCACTGAAGAAGAACAAGTACGAAGACATAGGTTTGAACTTGGACCTGTACGGTGGAGGTAAGGAACCCTTATTTAAAAAACTGCCTTGTCCTTCCAGGAAACTCCAGCGCCTAGGAGTTATGGGAGAGGCGACACTGGGCAAAAACTCAGCCTCTTAATGTCCTCTGATACAGGTTACTCAGGTTTTCATACACCCAACTCTGGTCGCAAAGTATCATTTGCCAGTTCTAATTTGGAAAAGTTCCTGCCCATCTCCTTGATAAATGGCAAGATTTTGTCTGGTTCTATCTGATCTTGCACTTAGGACCACATGTATGAACTGTATAAGTCTAAAACTCACTTTGTTGCCCATAGCAACCAATCAGAGCGCCCCTTTTATTTCATATAGTTCTCTGGAAGAATGAGAAAGGCATTCTGATTGGTTGCTATAGGCAACAAAGTGAGCTTTAGACCTTGACAGTTTTCACACATGGGGCCCTTAGTCTTTAACCATACATGCTGGGGGCCCGCATCAATATAAGATTTCTTTCTGTGTTTTGCCAAAGTTACCCTGCACAATTCTTCTGGGTCTTCCTTTGCTACGCAGTCATGCCTCAGTCATCCCCGGGAGATCTGGTGAGGTGATCCATTGGGGGACACAGTGTCATTCCTTCTATTAGTCTGCTCGTAGTTTGCCTACAGATATGTGTATACCACTAGCGAAGCCTTCAGTGTCAATCCATCCTGAGCTACCTACACTTTCTAAGAATTTTGATGACATCTGGGAGAAGCAAGCTGAGACTCCATCACCTTATAGACCTTTTGACTGCTCTATCGACATACTTCTGAACCACAACTCCTCGGTGTAGAGTCTACACATTATTCATACCTGAGACTAAAGCTATGTCAGCCTAGATCAAGGAGAATTTGAAAAAGGATTTTATCTGAGGTCTGACCCTCCTGCTGAGGCAGACTGCTTCTTCACTGAAAAGAAGAATGGCTCACTTTGCTCTTTTATAGACTTACAGGTGGCTGAATAAAATTACTGTCAAAAATAAACACTTCTCTTAAACTCAAAACAATTTACAGAATCCAGGAGGCAAAGGTTTTCACTAAAATGGATTTCAATGGTGTGCATAACTTCATTCACATTCAAGAAGGCAAGGAGTGGAAGGCCGAGATGGATATTTTGAATACCTTATTATGCTTTTTAGTCTCTGCAACACTTCAGCTATGTTCCAAGAATTAGTCACCGATATCTTCAGAGAATTGCTCTATGTTTGCGTGGGGGTCTACCTTGATAACATCTTGGGGGGATATGTATGAAAACTGTCTTGGTCTAAGAATTTCCTTGTTGCCTGTAGCAACCAATCAGAGCGCGCCTTTTATTCTTCCAGAGTACTATATGAAATGAAAGGGGAACTCTGATTGGTTGCTAGGGGCAACAAGGAAAGTCTTAGACCAAGACAGTTTTCATATGTGTGGCCCTTGATGTTTCCGTCCAGAACTGGAGTTTCAATGAAGACACTTTCAATGTGTCCTCTCTCATCTCCAGGAGAATGTGGTTATATGCTAAGCTGGAGAAATGTCTGTTTAAATGTGGGTCAAAATGTGAAAAAACGTACTTGCACCATGTTTGTGGGGGTTCTGTTTACTCTCTGGTATAAATGATGTGTTCTCTGTACTCTGCAGGTTGATCCACATATACACTATTCTGCTCTTCCACCTGTACACCAGAGTGAGGGTATATTTTTTGCTGCCTGAAGTGTACTTTTTACTGCTACCATTTTGGGATAGATGCGACTCATGTGATCACTTTTATTCCAATTTTAGGGGACCTGAAATGACAAAAAAAAAAACAATTTTGGTGCTTTCAATTTTTCTCCTATGGGTTTTCAGCGTACAGGATAAGTTATGTTATATTTTAATAGATCAGACTTTTTCAGACACAGCGATACCCATTACGTATAGCTTATTATTGAATTTTCTTTATTTCTAATATGGCAAAAGGGGGTGATTTGGACTTTTAATATATATTGTAAGGCCGCAGCTGGGAAGGTCTGCAACGGAGTGTATATCCCAGCCAGGTTCTGGGCGTATGCCTGGAGAGAGCAAGATAGATGCCACCAAGATAAGGAGCCTTGGTGGAGGAAGGCCCTGTTAAATAGGTGTCAATAGTACAGACTGTCGAACTAAAGTTTAATCTGTCCCGTTTGTATGGCTACCAGCCATTCCTGGGTCGGCCTTTCATTGGGAGTAAGCATAGAGCAGGGTGTGTGCTTACTCCCCATGGTTCCATTCTGGGATTTTCCGGCTGTATATAAGGTCAGCAGGTAGGCTGACTGGGCGTCGGCTTGATCTCCGGTCTTTCCATTCGGCTTTGGAACTTTCACACTGGAGAAGTCAGTGTCTGCTACGCATCATCCAGGTGATAGTGAGGGAACTACACCCTTGTATTAGTAAGCGCTCAGACGAGCAGGAGTTTTGTTTATGTTTTTTCTGCTTCACCCGTGCATGTATTGCCATTCGTTTTTGGTTTGCTTGTACCCAAAAAACCCACGGACCAAGGACCGTTTGTACCTGATACCTGCCTTTGTGTCATCCCTGAAAGGACTTAAAATGTGATCCCAGAGCTGTGCAACCTTACTTTTGGGGGAAAGGAAATGCAAGGGCATTTTAAAAAACGTTTCTTTTAAAGAGACAGGCAGTAAAAGGGGTTTTTAAATTATATGTCCTAGATTAAAGCGGAAACTGCAAAACCCAGCGGAGATCTCAAATGGACGAGCTGGGGGAAGCAATGTCCGGGCCCAAACCCCCAAAACCTCCAGTTTTGATGGCAGCAAGCCTCAAAAAGGGCCCATGGGGAGCCGAAAGGGTACAAGTGGAGACCAATGGGCCTTTTGACCCCAGAGGGCCCCCAAGGGCGGCGTTTGAAAGAGCAGCAACAGGTAAACCAGTCCCACAGCACTTTCAGGCCCCTTACCCTGGGGCCAAAAAGGGTTTTCATTGGGGGGCAGTTCGCGCCCCGGCAAGCAGTGCTTCAAGCCCTGCGTAAAGATGACCCAAGAGTTTGAGTGGAAGGGAAACCCGGGAAAAAAAAACCTTTTGGGAGAGGATCGCGAGGGGGGAAGGCGGCTCCCAGCCCCCCAGGGGGCCCGATGCCCTTGCCCCCTTTTTTAAACTGAAAGGGCCAAAAAAGGCCTACTTCGCCCTAGGGCTGAAGACGCGAAGGACTACCCGGTAAAGGGAGGTTCCAAAGCCACGGGGGGTTTTAAACTATGGGGGTTTCCGGGCCCAGGGAGTATTCCCGGGGGGGGTTCAAATCCAGCAAAGCCAGCGGTCAAAATGTAGGGCCTCTTCCCCCTCACCAGCAAGTGGCTGCGAAACAAGGGGGTCTAACAGCCCCCCCGGTGATTTAGGGCCCTTCTTTTGACCGCTTTGTGCACGCCCTACCTGAGGATCCAGCTTTTGGGGGTGGGGTACACGGACCCCAAAAGCCTGGTTTGAACTTGTTCCATTGTGGAGCTTTAAACGTCCCACTGAAAAATTTTCCTCCAAGGTCTGAACCCCACCAGTGCCAGCAGGGGGTAAGACTGCCCTGCCCCAAAAGGGGGAACCCAAAAAGGGGCCCTAGGGGGGGGTTCCGGCTGGGTGAAAAGGGGGGGGTTTTCCCAAACCCCAAAAGAGGGTTTCTCTTCCCCCCCCAAAAAAAAAGCCCGGGCCCCATTATTTCCCGGGCGGTTTTAATGAATTTGGGGAAAATTTTGCGGGCCGGGTGCCCAAACCCTTTGGGGGAAACCCCATGGGACGTTGGTGTAAGGACGTCTTCGCCTATTCGAAAGGGCCCCTCATTTTACCACACAGATTGAACTGGCGGGAGTGGCGGAAAATGCCCCGTAAAAATTTAAATTTGGACACACCTACAAGCCCTCATGGACCCCAAAGGGAGTTTGGTGACCCTAGTACGGCCAGGCTGGTGGGCTCAGACCAACCCCGACCCTCCTATGGGAGTGGTCTGTATCCACGTGAACTAGAGACTCCCCAAACCGCTTTACCCCACCTTAGGGGACTTCCTGCGGGGCCGCACGACATGAGGTGGCCGTCGCGGGGGGAGCCAACCCCACAGTGTATCATGGGGCCTTTTGGCTTTCCCTGTTCGGGGAATTGGGGGAAAAAAAAAGGTGTGCCAAGTATAATGTGGAAAAGGGTTTTTTTTCCGCACAGGGAAAAAAGGGAAAACCCGAGGGGTTTTCCCTTGCCCCGTCCTGGGGGGGGGCCCCCAGGGGAAAAACCCCCTGAGCTCCATTCGCCTCCTTGCCAATATCCAGGGGGTACTTTGATATGGGGGCAACGGGGGGAAACCCAAAAAAAAAAACCTAGAACACGTTTTGGAAAAACGTCAAGTTGTTTGATGGGAGCCCCCAAGGGCCCAGACAGGATCTGGTTTTCCTAAATTTTGGGGGTCAAAAAATTTGAAAAAGGTTATACGGGTAAAAAGACCCCCCAGGTGGGGAGAAATTTGGGGGTCCCCGGGTCACGGCCCACCCCGGGTTTGGTTGGAGTTTACCCCTCCCATTTGCGGGGGGGAAAATTAGGGGTGGGAAAAACCCGGGGAGAGGTAAAAGCCAACTTTTACTAGCCAGGGATTTATGGGGGAAAATTGAAGATTTCTGCCAGTCTTGCCCGATGTCAAAAAAAGGGCCCCTGGGCCCCCCATTTTTTGGAGCCCCAAATTGATTGCCAATAATAGAGGTCCCCTTTTGGAGAGGATGGGGCATGGACCGGTAGGACCGCCCCGAAGCAGCTCGAGACTTTCCGCATATTTTTAGTGGTCCCCCGGTTTCGCCCCCCAATATTCCCGGGCCATCCCCCTTAAACACCTCACCCAAGGGGGATAGCAAAGGGAAATTGGGTTCAAATGTTCCCCCGCACGGGGCCCCCAAAAGGGGAGAACTGACGGGCCCCAAAGGGTTTACCCCCTTCTTGTCAAAGGGGGAAAAAAGACTCTGCCCCCTTCTAAAAATTTTAAACCCATCTCCTCCCTACTATTCTCCCCAGCCCCGAGGGTTCGGGGGGAGGGGTTTTTAAAAAAAGGCCCAAAGGCAATTTTTAAAAAAAGGGTGGGGGAAAGGGGAGAGCTGGGACCCCCCTACTCCCCTTTAATCTATTTATACTCTAAGGGGGGGTCCCGGGCAAGCGTCCCCAGGGTTTCCCTTCGGAAGGCTCCTCTTTGGTAGCCCACCCCCGGGGGGCCCCCTGGACATAGCCAAGGAGCCCCTGGAAGCGGGAAAAAAATACCCCCTATAAACGTATTGCCCATATTGCCGAGAGCAGGGATAAAATCGAGCAGTCCTGCCCATAGTGCAAAGAGAAATTTTAACAGGGGCCCCCAAAGGGAAACCCCCAGGCGGGTTTTAAAAAACAGGTCTGCAAGAGTCAGAGTGTTCCGCCCGGGGGGAATCGGGTTTAGTCCCTTGCCCCCCAGGGACCCGAAAGCAATTTTCCGGGCAAAGTGGCAGGGCCTCAATGAGATCAAAGAGGGGTAAATGGGGTAACTAAAAGGGGGTTTCCACCCCAAATAAGAGGATCACCACATAAACCCTTTAATTTAACCCCGGGCCAAGGCCCCTAAAATTTTTTAAAAACGGAAATGGGGTTTTTGGGGTGCCCCAAACGGAGAGTTCCCCACCCGCCGTATCTCCGAGCCCCTGTCAGAATCAAAAACGGCGGGAAAAACAAAGGGGTTCCAAAAAAGGAAACCAGGTTTTTCAGATGGGCCAGGTCGAACGAAGTTTTTTGAACATGGCTTCATAAACAAAAACCCGGCCAAAAGGATTTGAGGCCTTTATAGGGCCCTGAAGCTAAGGCAAGCGATTGCCGGGGAAGTTAAAAAAAAATGCAAACCTTTTGGGGGTCATAGAAAATAAAAATGTGGGGGGTTTGGAAAGCCCTTTAGTTTTCATCCCCATACTGAGGGCACTTACATTTCTGCAACGATTTCCATAAGCTAAACGAAATCTCAAAATGTGATGCCTACCCGATGCCTTACCTCCCTTTTTAAAAATGTACCAGTTTGTAATTTTCCATTTCGGGGGTTTTTTTCAAGCATCTGACAAGAAGCCCTTTAAATCTTATTGAAAATACCCCCCAAAAACCAATCCCCAAGTACAAAACCCCAAAGATCAACTCCCCTTGTTCCAACCTGGGGATAAAGTCTGGTTTTCCTTTAGATATATTTGTTTAAAAGTTCCCTGCCTTAAGCTGACTCCATGATTCCTCAGTTCTTTTCTGGATCAAGAAAATAAACCCAAAATTTTTCCCTAAAAGCTTTGATTTCCTTTCCTTCCACTATAAATCCCTAACGTTTTCCAATTACCCAAATTTTAAAAACCCCGGGTCCCCCATCTTTTTCCTAGCAAACCAACCCAAATCTCCCAACAAAGCCTCTGCGGATGAAACCTTTGAAGTTAAGGAGATTTTGGAAGTTAAATGGTCCAAGGTAAATCTATATTATATGATTGACTGATTGCCACAAAGAAAGATTCTGGGAACTGGTGGAGCACATTCCCTAAGCTCATGGGAAAATTTCCCTATAAGAAAATTCGGGTTTTAAACCAGGGGAAAAGGTCCATGAGACAAAGGTACTTCGGGGGTCGTGCTGTGGGCCCTTTTTTTTTTGGGGCCCAAGGTCAGCCTTTTAAAGCTTGTCCCATTCCCCTGTGGGATTCTCTTCCCCCTGCACCCCCTTTTTGGCCAAACAACGGTCCCATCCTATGGCTGGTTATCACAACTTATTTAAGGGGGTTTTTTTTCCCTTTCCCTTTTCCCCCCTTCCAGATTGTTTTTATGTTTCTTCCTTTTTTTTGGGTTTGATTTCTAGTCTATATTTTCCCCGGATCTGCCTATGTCTTGTTTTCCCGAAACCCTTTTTTTTTTGTCTGCTGTCTGTCCTGACTTTATGACTTTGTCCTGACTTAAAATGAACTGTGCCTGTCTGCTTTTGACCCAGCTGCTTCTTCTGTATTCCCCCCCCGGAAAAAGCGCCTGTCCCTTCCAAACGAAAACGAATTATCAAAGGGCGGGGTTGCGACTTTGGGGAAAAAACCTTTGGAAAGCAGAAAGATCCCTTGTATAAAAGGGGTTAAGGGGTAAAAAACCAGGGGACTCTTTAGACTATGCTCCTCAGTGTGGTTCTACGCAAAAGCCCATGACTGACCCAGAGAATCCACTTCCCATACGTGGCAGAGGTATTTTAAAGTTTTAACTTTTTTTTTTACTGTTTAATAGCTTTATTTATTTATTTTTTTAGGGGATCACATTACCTGTTTACAATAGGTAATTTTCTTTCAGAGAAATTTCAAAACAATATAATAATTGCTCTTAAATCCAGAATTATCTCCGATCCGGCTATATCCAAAAGCTTTTTAGGGGCCCGGGGAGTCAGGATTAATTCTTTTGCTTCCTTCCCAATAGCATGACCTAAATGTATGTCAAATGTCGGGAAGGGGTAATATTTTATGCTATGGGGTGCTCAACCCAACAAGCAAATGGGACTGAGCTACAGTAATAGGCACAGCCACAAAGAGAGATGACCACCTGAATGGGTAGATTTCAATGTTGATTTTTTGATAAAGTTCCAATACAAAATTTAATTGTTCACGCGTAATTCTTTTAGGGAAAACTTTCCCAAAAATGTCAAATTTACAGTTAATAATTTCACTTTATCAGAGGGTTTTTCCCTTTTTCCCTAGTTTTAATTTACAAAAGTTTTAAGTTCTCTCCCTCTCTATTTTTCTGTATAAGGGGAAGTAGATTATTTTCCTTTAAAATTTCCTCATTAGTTTGGAAATGTTCTTGTTTTTTAAAGATTTTTAAGAAAAACCTTGGCAATTAAACAAGTTAAGTTAAAATACATTTCCCTTACCGACAAAGCAATAAAATCTGCTTACAGTAATAGCTTCGACTGTGTATTTGTATGTTGCGTTGATTTGTTCTCCCAAAATAGAGATAGCCAGATGATAAGTTTATTAGCTTCAATGGTTGAAGGAGTATTCCGAACACACATTGATGGCATATTGATGTCAACAATGTGTGATGGATCCTCTCTTGAGAGCAAGCCTGAGAACCTCTCCATTTTGAATGGAGAAGTGTTCGGAACTCTCTCATTGATTTCAGTTGGAGTTTAGTGTACAGCAAAGTGGATCGGACCTGCACTTATCACACATTGATGGCATATTTTATCAATATGTCATCAATGTGTGTGGTGGCAATACCCTTTTAAATAATAGGGCCACCTGCAACGAGTTTCTGAATAGCATAATTTTATAATTCATCAGCATGTACTACTGCTTAAAATTTTAAATTGTAGTCTCTTCCTAAGGGGTGCTTGTTATATTTGAAATGTGTTGTGGCATATTTCTCTTAATACAATATGCAGTGTAGCATTTCACAGTTTTTTTTACTCACAGGTGACATTCATGAGAAAAGAAAATTGTGTGCGTCTTCATGTTAAGACATAGGGAGGAAAAGTACGTACATCGCTAATTGAAGCCTTTAAGGAGTTTTCTTAAAAATAATTATTAGGGCATATAGATATAATAAAGTGGATCCCAAACTCAGAACCACTTTCTATAAGCAACAAGAGCTGCTCTGTAACAGTGGCTCCTGCACTCTAGCAGACCAGGCCTGTGCATGCATTGTGGCTACTACATGGGAAATGAATAGCCAGAAATGACACATTTCGAGATCTGTTTTTCAGTGTTTGTACTCCCTAGATATAAATGCTTTATTGTGTCCATGCTACTACGTAAAACTTTACCTTAATTAATAAACCAGGTTTGAGAATCCGTAGTCTACCTCATTACTTAAATGGTCAGCTTTACACAGCTGTTTCATCCCTCGAGCTTATAAAGTTTAGAATGTGAATTGGCTGCCCTATATGTGATGAATCATGTCTGGCCTTCAACTTTTTCCCTTGAATTGGACAAGAAATCTAGAAGCCTGGCAAAAGGATACAGGCACACAGATTGAAGGAGTTAGTAGATCACTGGTCATTCCTTTGCTGTGAATAGACCTGTTAAATATTCCCTTTTTATGAGAAAATCATAATTTAAAGGATAGATAATAGTAATTTATCTACCTCATAAATTGTTGTACCGAATAATTATTTAATGAAAAATATTCATCATGACTCAGGGACAAATTTTATTAGTTGTCATTTTAGAGAGGCCTTCATACCTAAAGTGGTACTGTCGTATTGTCACACCTTCTGGCATGATACAAATACAGTGGTCTGGTTGCCCCAGCTCCCACTGCTCACCCCGCCCACATGCAATGATTGACAATTTGCTCTGTAAACACATTGAAACAGGGAAAGCTGTGAATCACTGTATGTGGGCAGCATTAAAAGCACTTAAGGAGTTCTATCAGTAAGTTTTCAGCATTTTACTCAAAAATCCTGCTCTAAATCATATAACAGAGCTCAATATCCCTCCCCCTATCATATCTTGCTCTCACGTAGGTAGGCATAAACCACCTGACAGGTTCACTTTAGCCCCTTAACCCGAACGCCTGAAAAGTAGTTAATGACCAGAACATTTTTTTAGTTTTTGCCTCCTTGTGTTCCAACAGTTGTAAGTTTTTTATTTTTTCAATGACGCAGTTGTATGAGGCCACATTTCATTTAAGTTAACTTATAAATAATTGCAGATTTCTTTTACAATTTTTTTTTTTTTTTACATTTTTACACCATTCACATTTCAAACTAAACTTGTTCTACAGGTTATTATGGTTGTATGGATACGTAATATGTGTAGGGTTTTTTGTGTGTGTAATGTATGCACAATAATTTTTTTGTAAATATTTATTTTATTATTTATTTATTTTTATTTTTTTTTACATTTTTTATGTTTTTTCCTTTTTTTTTTTAATCCCATGAAGGAAGACATTTTTTCCTTTTTTTTTTCTATTTTACACTTAAAATTTGTTATTAGCATACTCATTTATGCTAATACTTTTTGTAATCTGTGTCATTTTGACACAGGCAGTGATCAGGGCACTCACAGTCTGCCCTGATCACGGGGCTTCTTACACAGAGAGCCCGGGGGCTACTCTAGGTCCCGATCAACCAACAGAGCAGGGAAACCCTTTGATTGCGCTGCAGTGACAAACTGCGGCAATCAAAGGGTTAAAGCATGGGGAGCTGTGCTGGGAACAGGGCTGTGTAGTACAGCCGCGCTCCTAGCGCTGCTGCGGCGCCGGGCGCCGCAAACTCCGATATCTGCAGCAACGCCAAAAGACCTGCACCAGCCGACATCAAAAGACGGCGGGCAGTAATTAAGGAGTTAAGTAATCTTGAAAATTGCATTGATGCAATACAACTACTACATGTGAAACCAGCTTTCAAGATAAGAAAAAAATCATGCTTTGGATACACAGGTGAGCATAGTACCATATGGAGTGGTTTGACAAAGAAATGTTTTTTTTTAATTGACAGAAGTAACTACCACATACTTATGAGCTGAAAAGATTAAGAGCGAGGGTGAGTATTGTGGTAACATGGTCGTGTTTAAAATAGGAGAGTAAAACATTTTTAGATTGATTGGAGATCAAAAATATTCTTAGACCTCATTTATGTGGCCGAATTAAGACAGATTTTGGCCTAGAATCTGCATGTATTCTGCAACACAATCTGCGTGAATTCTGCCTGGAGTTTGCATCCCATAGTATTTAATGGGAATGGAATTCACAGATTTGTTAAGTAAAGATGCAGAAAATGTAAAACATTGAAAAAAATTGTGTTTCGAGTAGGGGATGAGGGGATGTGTCAACTATCGTTATCGAGTCGATAGTCGATATGTCAATTACATGACAATATCGATGTCGATAACAGTTATCGCCGGATGACCTTAAAGTCTATGGGAAGGGAACAAACAACCCCTTCCTTCTTACACCCAAACAGGGGTGGAGAAGCTGGGAATTAACAAAGCACAACAGGAAACTGGATATGTCTACATCTTAGGCAAGGCAAAATTTGGGAAAAAAGAGTCACAGAAAAAAACTGACAGACTATTCACTATCCTGTCTTGTACCACAGCATGACCCTTAAACCTACATGACCCCCAAATTAAAAAATGCCCAGAAAGGCAGTATTATTTGAACCATCACTTTACTTGAACTGGACATTGATTATCCGTGTCCTGGAACGTAGCATGACCCTTAAACCTGTCTGACCCCACAGATTAAAAAATGCCGGAAAAAGGATCTTTCAACCACCATTTTAGTTGAAATTTGGGCATTGACTATGCTTGTCCTGGACTGCAGCATGACCCTTAAACCTATCTGACCCACAGAATAAAAAGTGCCAGAAAAAGGAGTCTTTAAACCACCATTTTAGTTGAACTGGACATTGACTATACCTGTCCTTTACCACAGCATGACCCTCAAACCTGCATGACACACAGATTAAAAAGTGCCAGAAGAAAGAGCATTGAACCACCATTTTAGTTGAACTGGAAAATTGACTATACCTGTCCCCGTACCGCAGCATGACCCTTAACCCTGTCTGACCCACAGATTAAAAAGTGACGGAAAAAGGAGTCTTTAACCCCTTCAGGACCCGGCGTTTTTTGTGACACGTTCGTTTTTCCCTCCTCGCCTTCTGAAAGCCATAACTTTTTTATTTTTCTACCTACATAGACATATGAGGGCTTTTATTTTGCAGACAAGATGTACTTTTAATGTTGTTATTCACTAATATAGAATATACTGGGAAAAACCCCAAAAAAAATTCCAAGTGGGACAAAATTTTGAAAAAAGTATTTTCGCCATGTTTCTGGGTGATTTGCTTTTACGGTAAATATAATGTGTTTTCTGTATTCTACAGGTTGTTACGCACCCGGCAATACCAAACATGTAGGGTTTCCATTATGTTTTGGTACCGTAAAAAAATTCCAAACATTTTCTATTTTTGACATTTGCGCTGCGGCGCCAGTTTGTGCGACCAATAACTTTTTTGTACTAACACCTACGGACGTCAGTGAGGGTGCATTTTTTGCGGGCTGAAGTGACTTTTTATCGCTAGTAGTTTGGAATGCATGCGACTTTTTTGATATTTTTATTCCATTTTTGAGTGACGTAAAATGACCAAAAAACGCAAATTTTGGCGTTTGGAATTTTTTTTTTCTTCTACGGTGTTCAGCGTGCGGGATAAATGATGTTATATTTTTATAGATCGGACTTTTTCGGACGCGGCGATACCAAATATGTGTAACTTTGTTATATTTTAATGATTTTATTTGTAAAATGGGGAAAGGGGGGTGATTTGAACTTTTAATACTTTTTTTTTTGTACTTTAAAACTTTATTTATTTATTTTTTGTACTGTAACATTTAGTCCCCCTATGGTTGTTAATACAACCTAATGCATTGCATAGGCAATGCATTAGGGTGTACAAAGATGGCGGTTTCCCCACTTCCTGTCTGCAGGCGGAAGTGGGGCAAACCGGCCAGGGTAAGTGACGGGAGCCTTCACAAGGTTCCCCACCACCATGCCCGGTCGTCGGATCGGCGCAGGTGCCGATGACCGTAACGATCGGTGCGTGGCACCGATCGGCGTTCATTCATACGCCGCAGCCATCTTTGCCGCGGTGTCTGATGGGTTAAACAGCGCCAGCGTGCGAAGCCAACCGCCGCCGCTGTTACTGCCAGGTGTTAGCTGCGATTAGCCGCTAACACCCGGCGACTGTGCGGGGGGTCACGGACGATCCCTGAAAGCCCTTAGCGGTCCTGGAGACTCCATAGCCCAGGTCGTGAAGGGGTTAAACCACCATTTTAGTTGAACTGGACATTGACTATGCCTGTCCTGTACCACAGCATGACCCCAAAACCCGCTTGACCCACAGATTAAAAAGTTACAGAAAAAGGAGTCTTTGAACCACCATTTTAGTTGAACTGGACATTGACTATGCCTGTCCTGTACCGCAGCATGACCACAAATCAACAGTGGTCTTCCTTCAGTCCCTGAGATTTTCAACTGCACAGTAGGACTAGCAAGGGATAGTTTTCAACAAACTATCGTACAAATATACGATTAGCGGCAAACTGAGACACACTAAGTGAAATAGAACTATTACAAAGTTATATGGATTAATATAGCGGCCTTCACACCACTGACTACAGGCGTAATTTTCTAGGAAATATATAGAACATAATATGCATACAACTGAAATCTTTGCGCAAAAAAGACGCACGGACTGCAATAAGAGTATTTAAATATTATATGGATTAATATGGCGGCCTTCGCACCACTGACTACAGGCGGAATTTACTATCTAATATGTATAACACAATATTCGTACAACTGAACTCTTTTCACAAAACAGACGCACGGACTGCAATAAGAGTATTTAAATATTATATGGATTAATATGGCAGCCTTCATACCACTGACTACAGGCGTAATTTACTGGGAAATACGTATAACACAATATGCGTACAACTGAGCTCTCTGCACCAAACAGACGCACGGACTTCAGTAAAACTATTTAAAAGTTATAGGGATAAGTTAAGCCGGTGTTTGGGAACACTGACATGCAGTGATTGCAATAGAACTGAAAACACAGGGACAATTTCAACTGCTATCAGAGGTCTGCTGGACAAAATATTGGTAGAAAATAATGCTTTTTCAAATGAAGATCACAGAACACACTGAGCTGCAAAATATCTACCTTTCAAATGCCTCTCCTCACCTAAAATATCGCATGATTGGCAATTTCTGATCAGCCTAAAAACCGTGCCGATTTAAACTTTTGTCGATAATATCGCTCATCCCTGTGTATGAGTCCTAACACTTCTTGGTTGCAGATGAAGAATATTATAACGTTGATAAAATAGACTAGCCTAGCACTCTATCTTGTTGAGTTGTAGCAAGCCACTTAGCTGGCACTATAATCTAAACCAGGGGTCCTCAAACTGCGGCACCAGTGGTGGCATCGGCAGAGCCGTAGTCCTCTGAGTTTTCTGTGCGTCTATAAGCTGGCCCCTGCTGTCACGCTGCCTCACATCCCTTGTCACCGGCCACAGCACCTCCCACATGATGGGAGGTGGTGTGGGCGGTGACAGGTAATATGAAAGCCATTGGGAGCCACGCGACAGCAGGGGCCAGCTTCGGGGGGCGGACACTCTGCAGCGCAAGGGAGGTGCTTGAGGGCGGACATTTACAAATATGGGAGGTGTCTGTGAGTGGCAGAGGCGGGCACTGTGCATGTATACGCAGAATGTCCGCCTCTGCCACTCACAGACACCTCCCATATTTTTGTAAATTCCGCCCTCAAGCACCTCCCCTCCGCTGCAGGTGTCCCACCCAAAAGTAAATCCCCAGCGATGCTGCTATCACCTGCCACCGATCGTTAGGGTCCTAAGTCGATACCGATCACTAAGGTACCGGCTTAGAACCTTAGTGATCGGTGATAGCAGCGGCGCCGGGACTAACTGTATGTGCGTCCGCCGGACGCACATACAGATGCTTCGGTGGAGAACAGGGGCTCTCCGCTCTGCAGAGTACTCTGGTGAGGCACAGGAAGGATGCGCCTCACCAGAGTCCACAGGACAGGCGGCGTGAGCGTCATCACGCTGCGGCGCCGCCTGGTGATGTCACGCTGCCCGAAGAAGAAGCCCGGGAGCAGCGACAGCGGCGGGGAGCCAGGTAAGCTGAGTGAAGTCAGTTTATTATTTTTAATTATCTCCACACCTGCTGGGGGCCTAATTCTACCTACACCTGCTGGGGGGCCTAATTCTACCTACACCTGCTGGGGGCCCTAATTCTACCTACAGACCTGCTGGGGGGCCTAATTCTACCTACACCTGCTGGGGGCCTAATTCTACCTACAGACCTGCTGGGGGCCTAATTCTACCTACACCTGCTGGGGGGCCTAATTCTACCTACAGACCTGCTGGGGGCCCTAATTCTACCTACACCTGCTGGGGGACCTAAATCTACCTACACCTGCTGGGGGCCTAATTCTACCTACACCTGCTGGGGGGCCTAATTCTACCTACAGACCTGCTGGGGCCCTAATTCTACCTACAGACCTGCTGGGGGCCTAATTCTACCTCCAGACCTGCTGGGGGCCCTAATTCTACCTACAGACCTGCTGGGGGGCCTAATTCTACCTACGTCTGCTGGGGGGCCTAATTCTACCTACAGACCTGCTGGGGGCCCTAATTCTACCTACACCTGCTGAGGGACCTAATTCTACCTACACCTGCTGGGGGCCTAATTCTACCTACACCTGCTGGGGGGCCTAATTCTACCTACAGACCTGCTGGGGGCCTAATTCTACCTACAGACCTGCTGGGGGACCTAATTCTACCTACAGACCTGCTGGGGGCCCTAAGTCTACCTACGTCTGCTGGGGGACCTAATTCTACATACAGACCTGCTGGGGGACCTAATTCTACGTACAGACCTGCTGGGGGACCTAATTCTACCTACAGACCTGCTGGGGGACCTAATTCTACCTACAGACCTGCTGGGGGCCCTAATTCTACCTACAGACCTGCTGGGGGCCCTAATTCTACCTACGTCTGCTGGGGGCCCTAATTCTACCTATACCTGCTGGGGGCCTAAGTCTACCTACAGACCTGCTGGGTACCTAATTCTACCTACAGACCTGCTAGGGGCCTAATTCTACCTACAGACCTGCTGGGGGCCCTAATTCTACCTACAGCCCTGCTGGGGGCCCTAATTCTACCTACAGACCTGCTGGGGGACCTAAATCTACTTACGTCTGCTGGGGGACCTAAATCTACCTACGTCTGCTGTGGTACCTAAATGTACCTACTTCTGCTTGTAGACCTAAATCTACATACAGCTGCTGGGGGACATAATTCTACCTATACCTGCTGGGCCAATAATAAATTGGGTATCACTGTAATTGTATCGACCAACAAAGTACAACTTTTTTTTAAAACTATATTCCGGCCCTCCAATGGTCTGAGGGACCGTGAACTGGCCCCCGGTCTAAAAAAGTTTGAGGACCCCTGATCTAAACTATGGGTGCACATTTTCTGGTCCAAGGGCCTCATTGTCATACTGTACCTCCCCCAGGGGCCGCAGTAAACCTTAGAGGAATCTTTATGGCACTGCAATTGTAAATACCCCAAATGATTAAGATGTCTTGGTGTTATTTAAGGGACTTCAAGAGATCAGAATGGGGGTTCCCTGCTTAGTATTTAAGAAAGAGGATATAAGACGACTATTTTCAATGTAGTTTTTGGTTATTACAGAAGTGGCTGTTTCACAAACATACTTAGAGAGGACAACACAGATATAGACTCCTCTACAACTCATCTACTCCTCTTCGGAGTTTTGAACCTGTTAGACATTTTTATGGTGTATCTTGTGGATATCTGTGCTACGACAAAGACACCTGCCAAAATGCATCAGCCAACTCCTATCCAACTTGATCTTGAGATGTACGCCTGTTGTTTTTAATAATAGAAGAAAATTCAAGTTTTATTTTTACCATCTAAAGCCTTGGATACCTTGTGCAGTTGGTAAACGTCCTGTGTTTGCTAATTGTTGGAGTCAGATGGAGCTGCTGTTAGTCCCTGTTCACCGCAGCTGAGGTAATCACTCTTATTTTATATAGTATGGTGTGTTGAACTGTTTATGTGGATCTGCCATGATTGTATCAAACACTGTATCAATTATTACTTTGAGGAGGAAAACCAGAGATTGTACAAAAACAGTTTTTACTGGATTGCTCATTTAGGTTGTGCATATGCAGCCCTATAATTCTATCCAGACAGTTTCCACCATAACAATGCCAACCATACAGTCTGGCTGCACAGAGTCAAGGGCTAACCTCCAGGTGGGCCGGGCGATCACCTGCCTCGCCCGCCCCTACGAACGGCCCTGGTCACAGTGCTGCAGACTTCCTGCAGTGGTCAGTTCTCATGCCTGGAGAGCTGTCACCTCCCTCCACAAGCTCCTTGTAACCAGAACACCTGCATTGGTGTAAACAGTTATACATACAGCCTGAAATGATTAAAATAATATGAGAAATGCACTCTGCTCCCCCCTCTGTTATCAGGCAGGAGGAAGAGGGGAGCAAAATGTATAAGGCTGTGTTATATGGGGGAGGGGAGAGTGAGTCTAGCAGCTAGAGACTCAGTTATTGCCCAGATCCTTCACATAGAGCTATTATTGGGAAAATAACTCAGGAAGCCTTTATAACACAGCTCAGAGAGAGAGAAAGACAATGAAAACATAGACACAGACAGCACAGACAGCCAGACTCAGCTTTGTTTTCACGCAGCTCAGAGGGAAGACAGTGCAGGACAGCCAATTACAGCACAGGGGGCCTGTCCCACACATGAGGTGTGTCCTGACTGGGGCCGAACTAAATATTATGCAGTCAATTACAGCTAAGGGGGTGTGGTCTGACCCCAGGCTGCAGTTTTAGGTGAAGAACACACAGATTAGCCAATATCTGCTATACTAAATGATTTAGGTAATACAGGCCAGTTGCAAAAGTGCTTATTTTTACTGTCCCGTCATTACAGAGATGATCTTTGTAGCAAGAAAACCCCTTTAAGGAATACAGTGTGTAATACAATTAATTTTGGGCAGTAGAAGAGATCATAAGGCGGCACTCACCTGTTCGATATTCAATTCCTTTATTCACAACAACAGCATAAAACAGACCGGGATGGATGGCCATAGAACGCCACAGGGTCCAGTGTTTTACCCTAATTATCCGGATCAACATCCAATAGATCTAACAAATCCATTATAACCTCACGGTCTAAAGAGGACATATTCTCCCCTAAACAGAATCCTAATTTACTGATTTTGTATATACCTCTCCTTCACATCTATTTTCACTGATTTCCTGTCTGTTTTTAAACATTTTAAATAGGTTCAATTTTCTGAGGGATTCACTCAAGTCTATCTCACTGTTGATAATCAAACTTACTAGTCAGGCAAAAGTTCAGCCATTTGATAACAAAGAAAGGGCTGCCGAGCTTTATGTAATACTAGACAAATTGATAACCTTAGATCCACTCACCACTAGTTGACCTGTGGAGTCTCGAGGGTCACCTGTCTCTACTGCCTCCAAGAGACGTGTTTTCTCTTGAAACCCCCTCCATTCTGAGGAAAGATTTTTCTTCTTACGGCCCCCTCGGCGGATCCGCCCCCTAAAATTTATTTTGGGAGACACAGTGTGTGCCAAAAATAATTATTGGAGGGTACAATTTGTGATCTAATTCATTTCAGGGTGTTATGTTCCTTTATCCTCTTTTTATATGGATTAATTATTTAAAGAAATAGGAGGGGGAGAATTTAAAAGGGAAAATTTCTGTGCTTGGTGATCTATTTTCCTCTTGATACAGGGTGTGGGACGATATCATATGTAAGCTGGTTTTGAGTGCCCAGTCTAGCCCGGCACACAAAGCTCACCATAAGTGCCAGCCATTTGGTGGCCACCATAACACTGAAACCAGTTGAATGCAGCTGTTAAAAGATGAATATTACTTTCTGAAATATAAGGACAAAGACAAAGCATGTTTGTGTCCAGACGGCTGGATATCATACACAGAGGGGCGGGGGGGCCACACACAGGGGCACTGGGGGTTGCATGTTATATACTCCTGAACAACAAATACAACCTAAGAAAATAGGAAATTGAACATACAAAAGATTAAATTTACAAGACATTAGTAAAGATGGTCTCAACTGCCCGGAAAGTAAAAAAACAGGGGCAAACAAATAAGCCTTTAAAAGCAACTGATTAATTTACCAGATTAAAAAGGGGAAAAACATCTGAAAAGCAAAGGTGTTGTAACAAGTAACAGTTTATGTTAAACCTTTGATAGCTACGCAAAATGTAAAGCGTAAGATAAAGATTTTTATTACGGCACCCCAACCAAGTCCTTGTGAGATGATTAATTAAAAAATCTGAGTCACTAGTGTAGCAAAAGGTATGCACTTACCTGTCACCATGCCAGCCAGTGTCGGATTGGGGTGCCTAGGACCCACTGGTGAAGTTGATTCTAGGGACCCCAACAGTTGACTTGTTTATGGGCCCACAGGTGGAGTTTATTTTGGGGGCCCAACCTACAGCTATTATGACTCTACAAGTCTCCTGTTCTCTGCTGCTTGCTTTTTGCCTCTCTTTCTCTGCCTTTCTGCCTCTCCTAACGATGTATATGCCATTAAAAAACAACTCCAGGTCTGCTATGCTAAGGGGCAAGGGGGGGGGGTTTTCCCCTTTATCCTGTGGGAAACAGTCCAGCTGATTCCACCCTTTTTCCCAAAATGAAAGCATGATCCTAAACCCTTACTGGAGCGCAGACAACTAAGTTTATTACAACAAAATTATCTTACCAACTGAAATATTTTTATTGCTTTGCTTGTGGATGTAGCGTCTGGTTTGGAAATGGACTTAAAAGGTTTTCCTTCGGGTTTACTGCTCCCCCCCAGTTTTTTATCCTCAGAGGAAGCTTAGTTCTGCCCATTAAATAGGTTTAGGCACAAATTGTTTAATAAATCAGCTCAGGGATCTTCTTAACTTGTCACTGTATCGCGCGGGGCATAAAAACCTCATGTGGGAAAAACTAAATTTTAAGGTCTAGCTACGCAAAGGGTTTTTAAAAAAGATTGAAAGGGGGGAAAAATTTGTGGAGAAAACTATCAAAATAAAGTAAAAAGCACTTATTGATGATGAAAAACGTCAGTTGTAGGAGGAATCTAGGGGAGTCAGCCAAAAACCCCCAAACCTTGAACAGAATTTATATAGAATTTGTTTTAATATACTTCCAGAAAAGACAAAAAAATGTTTTCGACATAGTTTTCCTGCTTTTTATGCCACTTTTCCATCCATCAATGGATTTTCACAATCCCTAATACAAAAATGTTTTAGACTGAGTTCCAAATCACAAATACACCGCTGTCTTCACCTCTTCGATTGTAAGCTCTCACAAGCAGGTCCTTTCTCCTGTTGGGCGACATGTATGAAAGGGTTTTTAAAACCCCTTTTTTGGCGGCAAAGCACCTAACTGAGCCGGGTACGATGTCTAATGCGCCCAATGTTTTGTTTGGCGCATTCCGTAAGACTCGACACTTTCAAAGCGCCTAAATGAGGGGTGTTCTGGGGCGTTATGGGGGTGTGTCGCCCCACATTCGTAAGATTAGAACATATGATTGGTTCGGCTAAACTGGCCTTATGCCGAAAAAGGCAGACCTATTTCAAAGTGGTTGAGAGCCTAAGAGTCGAAGTGAAGCTAGATTTGCTGTAAGGGGCAAAAATGCCAATATTTCTAACTTACCCGACATTAAAAAAAAGTAATTTTTTAATAATTATCAAAAATATATAAATGAAATTAATTAAAATTTTATAAAAAAAATTATCTATAAAAATTTAAAATAAAAAAAATATATCCAATTTTTTTATTTTAATTTTTAAACTTAAATTTGAAATTTTTTTTGTGCTCCACCCTTTTTTCCACATACGGCAAGAGCCAGCACAGCCGGTCTTATGGGACCTGTAGTCCTCCAAAGCGGATCAGCCCTTGTTCTATACCTGCATGCTTTTCTAAAACTTTTCTTTTTTTTCCCGCCTTTTTATGCCTTTTTTAATAAGTAAAGTGCCTAAGTTCGGTAATGCGGGGTAACCTAGGCGAGGCCGTCGAAAATTTAGACTCCATTTTTAATCACACAAAAAACCCTTTCATACATTCAGGCGCATTATACACTGAAAATGAGACTCGACTATTCACTTCGAAGCGCCTTCCTTCATACATGTCTCCCTTTGTGTCAATTTGTTATTCACTGACTGTGTTTGTCCTGCCCTTATATTATGCCTTTGTTTGTACAGTGACCTGGAATTGATGGCACTGAAAAATTTATAATGATACTTGAATCTTCCTCCTCTTAGGGTTTCGTTTAGGGGACCAAACAGGTGATATTCCAATGGGACAAGAGCAGGACTATATGGATAATGTATAAACACCTGACAACAAAGATTTTCGATAGTGCTGAAAGTGGGGGCAACAGTGTGCAGATGTGCTTTGTCCTGCAACAGCACAACACCCTTGGAGGGAAGTCCTCTCCTTGATGGCTGACACTTTTGTGACCCTTTTAGAACTTCTCTATCCACTCATAGACACTTTCGATAAAACACTTTCCTCATACCTTGTACAAAGTGTTTAATAAGCATCAGCACCAGACATCTTCAGATCACAACATTTTTAATCTATTTTTGCACTGCAGTCACAGTTGAATTGACGTAACACATTCAAACCTAACAGCAGTGATTTGTAAGAAAACAACCTAGTAAAGAAAGCAATGATAAGATAATACAGCGTAGAGAAATTATCATGTGATTGGAGTGCAAATAATGTTTAACTCATTACTGTTACTTATTATAGAGTGATATATATATATATATATATATATATATATATATATGTGTGTATATATATATATATATACATATATGTATATTTATATATATATATATGTTTTTATATATATATATATTATATATATCTATATATATCTCACTCTATAACAAGTAACGGTATATGAGTGTATGTATATATATATATATATATACATATATATTTTAATTTATATACATATATATATTATATATATATACACATATATATATTATATATATATATATATATAGATATATATATATATATATATATATATATATATATATATATATGCCAAAAAGACTTCTTATCCATGGTACTTTCAACAGTTCCATTGCAATAATACTAGAGAGAGAGAGAGAGAGAGAGAGAGAGAGAGAGTATTATTGCAATAGAACTGTTGAAACTACCATGGATAAGAAGCCTTGTTGGCATTTTAAAAAAGGTTGTAATTTTTTGTATTTAAAAAAAGAAAATGTAAAACTTGCCAAAAATCCTTTCTATAAACACTCCCACAAAACTTTATCTGCTTTGTAATATCTCATTACCAATATGGACCAGAAATGCACTGAAGAAGAACCTGCACAAGCCGAGTTATTATTTTCTGCAGTCTATGAAGTTCCAAATTATGCACATTGTAAATATCAGCACCCACTGCATATTTGCAAAATATTTATAACTCTTATAACTCATAGACACTTCAAGGAGGAGTTTAATGTGGATATAAGAAAACTTGTTCTAAGTAAAAAAAAAAAAAAAAAAAGTGATTGGTTGTTTTTAATTACATAGAGTATGTTCCAGAATCACAAAAAGTACCACAACGAAAAATAGTAAAAAGTATTCATACAGTTGACCACCAGAAAACATATGCATGTTTTTCTCCCTATCTGACATGAAATCAGAATAAGCCTTACCCGTCTTAGGTCAGTTATATTTGCGAAATGCCAGAATGATAACAGAGGAAGAATTGAAACTATTTGGGACAGCCTATATAATGATGTTTATATATAATGTCTCTGGAAGATTCTGATATTTTTATTGTCAACATCTGAGTTAATTAGAGACACACTGCTTCTGTTTGTAACATCATGGGAAAGTCTAAAGAAATCAGCCAAGATACAAACTATGTAATATCGGGAAGAGAATTGTGGACCTGCACAAGTCTGGATCATACTTGGGTGCAAATTCCAGATACCTGAAGGTGCCTTGTTCATCTGTACAAATAATTATATGCAAGTACAAACAAGATGGGAATGTCCATCCATCATACCACTCAGGAAGGAGATGGGTTCTGTGTCTCAGAGATGAATGTGCTTTGGTCCGACATGCGCATATCAACCCAAGAATAAAAGCAAAAGACCTTGTGAAGATGCTGGAGGAAGCTGGTAAAATTGTGTCATTACCCACAGTTAAACGAGTTGTCACGGCTGCCCCCGCGACCCCCCCCTCCGGGTCACGGGCGCATCCGTGCCCCGCGGGCGAGTGGCGCCGCGACCCACATGTCGGGTCGCGGGCGCACTCGCTCCAACTTACCCAGTCACACTCCTGACTGTGTCTCTGCTTCCCTCCTAGGGCGAGCGTGGGCTGGCACTGTTAAATTTAAAGGGCCAGCGCACCGGTAAATTCCATTGCCGGTCGCAGCCCCTATTTAAGGCCTGCCCCTTCCTATGCCCAGCGCCGGATCTTTAGTGCCATTTAGCCTACTAAGAAAGCATTCCTGAAGTCTTGTTCTGATTACCGTGTACCGTACCATTTGCCTCCGTCCCTCGACAACGAACCTTGCCGCCTGCCCTGACCTTTCTGCCTGTCCCCGACTATGAGCCTGCCTTACGATTTTGTACCACGCTACACCTCGGCTGCCTCCGCAAGCAAGTCACGTCAGTGGAAGCGACCTAGTAGACTCCCGCCGCAGCAAGTCCATCCTGCTTTGCGGCGGGCTCTGGTGAAAACCGGGACCTACTTAAATTCCGCTCCCTGGTGTGGCTTACGCCATCGCTTGCGGTGGTCCGGAGGATCCACTACCGTTGCCCGTGACACAAGTACTGTATCAACATGGACTGAAAGGCCACTCTGCCAGGAAGAAACATCTAAAAGCCAGATTAATATTTGCAACTGCATACAGGAACAAAGACCTACATTTTTGGAGACATGTCCTGTGGTCTGACTAAACAAAAATTGAACTGTTTGGCCATACGTTTGGAGGAAAAAGGGAGAAGCTTGAAAGCTTATAACACCATCCAGGAAGCCAGGAAGTTAAAGCTTGGGTGGAAATGGGTCTTCCAAATGTACAATAACCCGAAGCATGCTGCCAAACTGGTTACAAAGTGGCTTATGGATAACCTTGGCCATCACAAAGCCTGATCTCAATCCTTTTGAAAATGTATGGGCAAAGCTGAAAAGGCAGGAGCGAGCAAGGCGACCTACAAACTCCACCAGTTCTGTCAAGAGGAATGGGCCAAAATTCCTACCAAATATTGTGAGAAACTTGTGGAAGGATATCCAACATGTTTGACCCAAGTAATACAGTTTAAGGGCAATGCTACCAAATACTAATGAAATGTATGTAAACTTTTGACTTTGCAGAAAGTAATAAAAATGTCTTAAAAAATTATATGTCATTATTCTGGCAGTTGGCAAATATAAAAAATTGGTAATCCTAATTGACCTATATATGTACAGTGGAGAAAATAAGTATTTGATACACTGGTGATTTTGCAATTTTTCCCACCTGCAAAGAATGGAGAGGTCTGTAATTTTATCGTAGGTACACTTCAACTGTGAGAGACAGAATCTAAAAAAAAAATAAAATAATTAAATCAGATTGTATGATATTTAAATAATTAATTTGCACTTTATTGCATGAATTAAGTATTTTATCACCTACTATCCAGCAAAAATTCTCGTAGTTTTTCTTGAAAAAGACTCATTACCTTTACAAATTGCACCTGTTTGAACTCGTTACTGAACATGTATAAAAGATACCTGTCCACATAATCAATCACACTCCACCATGGTCAAGACCAAAGAGCTGTCTAAGTAAACCAGGGACAAAATTCTCGACCTGCACAAGGCTGGGATGGGTTACAGGACAATAGGCAAACAGCTTGGTGAGAAGGCAACAACTGTTGGCACAATTACTAAAAAATGGAAGAAACACAAGATGACTGTCAATCTTCCTCGGTCTGGGGGCTCCATGCAAGATCTTGGTTTGTAGGTAAGGATGATCTGAAAGGTCGGGAATCTACTTCTGATTCACAGAACTACACGGGAGAACCTGGTCAATGACCTGAATATAGCTGGGACCACAGTCTCAAAGATTACTGTTAGTAACACACTACGCCGTCATGGATTAAAATCCTGCAGGGCATGCAAGGTCCCTCTGCTCATGCCAGCACATGTCCAGGCCTGTTTGAGGTTTGCCAATGACCATCTGGATGATCTAGAGGAAGCATGGGAGAAGGTCATGTGGTCAGATGAGTCCAAAATAGAACTTTTTGGTATCAACTCTATTCACCAATGTTTGAAGGAAAAAGAAGGATGAGTACAACCTCGAGATAACCGTCCCAACCGTGAAGCATGGGGATGGAAACATCATACTTTGGGGGGTGTTTTTCTACAAAAGGGACAAGATGACTGCAATGTATTGAAGGGAGAATAGATGGGGCTATGTATTTTGAGATTTTGAAAGTGCTGTGAGACACTTTCATACATGCTGAAAAATGCTACACTAACTTACTGAGAAGTACAACTGTCGAGGCAGCACCATTTTCCATACATGTCCCCCTAAGTGTATCCTTATTTGTTCTGTTGCACTAGGGTTTACTGATGAGATTATCCTATTATTACATATGTTTCTAAGAGTATTTTGATGGTATATCTGTAACTAGAAGTCTCTTTTAATGGGTATATGTTTTTTATTGATTACATTAGAAGTTATGTTTTAGTCCTTGATGAAATTCAGTGATACTTTTCTTTTAATTGCACCCAAAAAGCAAGGTGTTAAACTAACACAACACAAAGAAAAATATATCATTTATTAATTGACAGAGCATAAAAATATATAATTTCCTATGTACTCCACCAAGGTATTTATGTTATATCTGTATCTTATCTGTAAATAATTTCTCTTCCTAACAGTTATCTCTGGCAAGTACACATTGCAAACTGTGACTTTTCATGAAATGGTCTGAACTTTCTAATCTTAAAGCAGCTTAGCAGTTTACTTATCCTATATTTACTTTAGATATCTTTTTGTACATTTTCTATGAACCAGGACATTTATAGGTTAAACTGCTAGTTAGTACATTTCCACCAGTAATTGTGAACAAGGAAATGTAGAGCTCATCCCCTACATGCAATCTCAAACAATTGGAAGCTACTTTTTAAAATGCAATTGAGTCCCTTCAGAAATAGGGCCCTTATGCAGCTGCACAGGTGGCATACACTAGTGCATCTCAAAAAATAGAAGAGCAATATATTTCAAGTGTTTATTTCTTTTAATGTGAATGATTATGGCTAACAGTTTATGAAAACCCAAGATTCAGTACAACAGAAAATTAGAATCCAGCGAGAAAGGTTAATATTGTTAACTCATGGTGTCACATGCAGAGAATTCCTAAGCCTTTAGATGGTGTCTCAGTCTTGTTCAGTAAGCTACACAATCATGGGTAAGACCACTGACTTGACAGTTGTCCAGAAGACAGTCAATGACTCCCTTCACAGGGACGGTAAGCCACAAGAGGTCATTGCTAAAGAAGTTTACAGACTGCTGTATCAAAGCATTTAAAGGGGAAATTGTGGAAGAAAAAGGTAATAAAAAAGATCACAAGCAACGGGGATACTGAGTCTTGAAAAGATTGTCAAAAAATCCACTCAGAATTTGGGGGGGAGATTCAAAAAGGCATATGACGGTTCATGCTTAAATAGCCCCCACCACGCTTCAAAAAACAAATCCTAATTTAAAGGGGTCAATTCTTATCAAATATCACTGAGAAAAAAAACCCTATCACTAAAATGTATATAAATGCAATATCATAACAATATATTTTGGAAAAATAAATAAAAGTTTTTATGTATATATACTCACTGATGGAGCAGCAAAAAAACCCTGGGTTCTGATAAGGTTCCAAAAGGATACGCCCGATCAGGGATATGTGAGTAAATGTGGTAAAAATGATATTTGGGAGGGCTGCATAATACCTTGGATCACCTTTAATTTTCCCCTTTCCTCCTGTACTTTACTCCCGGGTTATTCATCGGGTTTATATTATGAGCAAATTATGTTTTTTTCCAGCTTTTATGCCTTTATTAAAGGATTAGGAAGGGGAAAAATTTTTTTGGGCTTTTTTTCCCTTTTAGGCGGGGTAATTAAGGGGAGCCATAGATCATTCTCAACAACCCGGGGGCCACTCCAACAGTAAATATACAACAAAAAAAAATTGTGATTATTTTATTTCTAGTTACATTATTGGTTGAATATATTGCTATGATAACTTTTTTACATATATTTTGTTCCCTACTCCCCTGCTCTACAATTTGTAATATTTGTGTAATTTTTTTTATATTGATTTGTATTTACTGTATCTCACTGGAGGTTTTGATAACACTTTATATCAGCATGATTAAATAAAAACAACCAAACAGACATATTCAAGACATGGGCTACAACTGTCGCATTCTATGTGTCAAGCCACTCATTACTGAGAGACACCGTCAGAAGAGTCTTACCTGCGTTACTGGTAAAAATGGCTGGACTGATGCTCAGTTTCCAAAGTCCTGTTTTTAGAAGAAAGTAAATTTAATATTTTATTTGTAAATCAAGGTCCCAGAGTCTGGAGGAAGAGTTGCTTGAGGTCTAGTGGGAAGTCCCTGCAGTCAGTGATGGTTTTGGAAGCGATGTCATCTGCTGGTGTTGGTCCACTGTGTTATATCAAGTCCAAGTTCTGCGCAGACATCTACCAGGACATTTAGAGCTCTTCATGCTTCCCTCTGCTGACACGCTTTATGGAGATGTTGATTTGATTTTCCAGCAGGATCTGCCACTTGTCCACACTGATAAAAAGTAACAATACTTGGTATAATAACCATTGTATCCCTATACTTGGTTGCCCAGCAAACTTGCCGGACCGTAACCACACAGAGACTCTATGGGGTATTGTCAAGAGGAAGATGAGACACCAGCGCCAACATTGCAGCTGAACGGAAGGGCACTATCAAGGCAACCTGGACTTCTATAAAACTCGCGTGCCAAGCTGCTCTATCCATGCCACTCTGATTAAAAAAGGGAAAAAGGAAAAAGTCCCGACAAAGTATTGATGGTATATATTGTACATATCTTTCAGAAGGCCAACATTACTGTATCACAATTCATTTTTTCCATTAGTCTTATACACTATTCTAATTTTCTTATCTACTGAATGTTGGGTTTTCATTTGCTGTAAAGCATAATCATCCACATTAAAATAAATAAAAGGTTAAAATTTAATGATCTGTGTGTAATGAATCTATGCAATATATGGGTTTCTCTATTTGACTTTTAGTCATAAATTTACTTTTCAATGATATTACAATTTTTTTTAAAAACACTAGTATGGCCTGCCACTCCTTTTTTGTAATGCTCCAGACCTCTCAAAGGCTTCTCAAGTTCTACACACAAGGATGTGTATACAGACTTGAGTGTTCACAGTACTCTATTGCCAGTCGCTGCAACAGCAGTCAGTTTGGGCGGCATGTATGAAATTTAGCGTTTAAACGCCAAAATTAATGCGCATAATAATAACCTAGAATGCGTCTGATTTATGAACCCGCTCTACAGCATGTCATAAATCAGGCGCATTTCAGCCCCTGTACGACATTTCTGGCTAAGGTATACCACTTTACAAGTGATATATCTGTTCCAGCAGCAATGCACCTAAAATGCCGATGAAGCTAAAAAATCTAAGCCCGTAGGTTTAGGGGCCCCCGCCTCCCATACGCCCCCAAAATCAACGCATTAAAATGCCACAGGCTTGTAATGCGCCTTTAATGGCGTGGGGGCCCTTTTTAAAAATTAGTGAAAGTCCAACATTTTACTAGTCTTTCCATGGAAAATTGCCCTAGAGGTTGAGAATAATCTAAGTGTTGCATGCAAGCCTAAATAAATTGAGATTACTCTTGGATAGCAACAAATTGACCTTCACAAATTATTTCCATTGGTGCCCAGTCAGTTGATTTACTTTTGCTTCGGAGCCAAACTTAAATGACCTTGAAACTAGATTCATGGAACTTGGGAGATGATTGGCAGCTGAATTATTTTATATTTGCTATACTAAGAGCCACGAGTTTACCTGGTAGATAAAGTTATTGCTATACAGAATCAGCTTTTAATAAGTCACTGAATTATAACATAACCAGCACTATAGCAAAGTGGATCTGTTCAAGAGCATGTGCTTGTGTTTGTTCTAAAAGATTAAATACTACATAATACAAATATGCAGGAGAGACAAAGGCAGCTCCGGTCATGTCTAGAAACTGACCACACCAATTTCATAAGATTTCTTCAAAGGCAAACCTTGCTCTTTAAACCATTCATTAATCTTGAGAAGGGAGTGGAACGCTTACGAAAAAAAAGTTCTTTTGTGCTTTTCCCTTTTTTTCAGCCAAAAAAAAAGGTCACGCCATAAAAATTTTTCTAACAAAACCACTCTCCACTCAAAGGGCAAAAGTCAAGAAAAGTTTGATTGTGAAGTCAAAATATCCTTCTCACTTTGTTATTTTAGCCTCCCTTTCTTCCTCCTGATTACTTTACCCAACATAATCTGTAGTCTTCAGTGATAAACTTGCTGGCACACAATTTATAGACTAACCACAGTCTTTCCCCTTACTTATCTTCCTGACCAAAGAAAAACTATATTTAGTGTCTCCTTGGCGTCTATCCTCCTAACATAACCTTCATGTGTTCTGCATGAGTGAGACTTTTCCTATTTTTTTTTTTAATCGGGATGAAAGAAAGATAGCCTTACAACCTCTCCTGACATCAATTCTAGACAGACATTTATATGCAGTTGGAAAGTCAAAAACAAAGCTCTTAGCAAAAGACAAACTGATTATTACATCAGCTTGTTTATACCTCATGTAGAACAGAAGCTGACCGTTGTACAAAAAATTTTTAAAAGAAAAAACAAGACAAAGGGTTTTAGTCATTACATGCAAAAATAACAAAAACATTTGTCCATTTTTGTTTTTATGTAATTTTTTAAAATTTTAGGGGGAATGGCGAACGTTTCAATGAAGTTAATTCATTTAGAATTTCGGGAAAAACTTCGGTTCTGCAGAACCCGAAGATTAGGGTGTTTCGGGGTACAACTTTTTTTAATTTCAAAAATGGTGGCAAGCAATGGGTTACACGGAAGGGGAAAACTCTGGGAGGAAGAAAGGGGCCCCCAATACATGTGCAGACATAAGCCAATCAAGACCGGCGGGATTCTGTGAGTACAGCACTTTAAATAAGGACGGCACCTGCGCTTCCCTTTCCCTCTTTGTGCCTGGCATAGCGTCTTACTGTTGACCTGCTTTACACAGATCTCATTTTTACAGTTTTAGTTAGCGTTTTGGGGGGGGGGGAAAAAAGACCATTAAAAGTCTGTTACTTGCCAGTCAGTGTTCTTATCTGTGTAAAGATCTCATTGTACAGTTTTATTTAGCGAGTGTGGGGGGGGAAAAAAAAAAAAAGACCACATATGTCTTACTTTCTCACTCAACGTTCGGATCTCTTTGTTATAAAAACTCTCCTGAAAGAAGCTGCTTTTACAGAGACGGGGCCTCTTTGCCTAAATTTAATGCCCAAAAGGTTATCATTTTTTTAGTTTGTGGGGTCTTCTCCCAGGAGTCCGGGGTGGGGTAATTCTCCCCCATTAATTGCTATTCACTTTTGTATTATTAGGGAATTTCAGTTTTCTAAAAATCCACTCAACCTGATAGTGTTGTAGGGGAGTGAAATACAGACCGTTTTTTTCCCCCATTATTTAAATTTTCCTGCTGTTTTTATTAGGGGAATTTTTTAAATGCAATTTAATCCACTCAACCCTGTGGGAGGTTGTATTGGGATTGAAATACAACCCTTTTTTGTCCCCATTATTTATATTTCCCCTTTGTATTAGGGAATTTCAGATTCAGTAATCCACTAAATCCGGGTGTTCGTTTTTGGGTTTGGGAAAATACAGCCCGCTTTTTTCCCCCATATTTAAAATTTCACTGGCTATTATTAGGGAATTTCAGTTTTGGGAACCCCACCAATCCTGTAGTGTTGTATTGGGAGTCAAATACGAGTGTTTTTTGTCCCCCAAAATTTTAAATTTCCCCTTTGCTTTATTAGGGAATTTCCCAAATTCGGGGATTCCTCAATCATGTTAGTGTTGTACTTGGGAAAAATAACATGTGTTTTTTGTCCCACAAACATTTAAATTTCACCTGTTCTTTCAGTAGGGCTTTCATACCCGGGGATCTTAAAGCGTTATGGCCCATTTGGAGTCAAATAGAGTGTGTTTTTTTCCACCCAATATACTTTTAAATTTTCCTGTTCATTTCTGTGGGGGAATTTAATACCCAAAGGGGTTTAAATTTCTCCTTTGTTTTGTTGGAGTAAAATACAGCGTGTCGTTTTTTCTGCCACATACATCCCTGAAACCCATAACTTCAGACCGGTGGGGTTATTTTAATCTGTGGAAGAGTTATTTATTCCCTTTTTGGGGAGAATTCTGGTCAAATCCAGTGTTTCAGTATTTACCCCTTATAATCTAAAACCCAGTCTTTTTGGGAATTGGATTTGTGACAAACAGTTTTTTTTTTTCATTTATTGTGGTGTTTCCCGTTAAATGCGGGACACTTTTAACCCCCCCCAAAAGATCGAGGTTACATCAGAAATTTTACATTGACGCAACATTTTTGCCATTCTTTGATTTTCTGTTGCTTTTTTTGGTCAATAACCCATCATTGCTAATCCCAAAAAGAAAATGGATTTAAACCCAAAAAATAAGTAAAGGGAAATATTTGCATTGTTCTCTGCTTTGACCCACCCCAAATTTAAAAGAAGGGGAAAAACCAAAACTAGTGGCAATGTCATAGAGTGGTGGAGGGTGGAAAACGCTTTTAAAAAACCACGGGTCGACAGAGAGAGTCCCCAGTTTGGCAGCAGCATGAAGCTTGGGGGGTGAGATGGCAGCAGCTCAGAAGGTAAAAGGGCCCAGTGAAGATTTGGGGGTGAGGGCAATCCCAGTCCCTGGTAAAAGATGGGGGGTGGAAGAAGGAGCGTGGCGCAGATGTGGGAATCGGGGGGTGGGCAGCTAGAAAGTAGCGAGGCGGGTAGACAAAAGAATCCAGCGTTCGGGTCTGTCAAGGTGCGCTGGGGTGGTACCTAAATCATGGAGGTAAGAAAGCATCAACAAACTCCAACTCAGGTTGCTGCTGATGAAATGGTCTGCCGTAACCCCCCTTTCATGAGCATGATGAACCCCCCCTCAGACCTGCTAGATGAAGGACCCTGGCGCAGAAAAGGGAGCGGCCAACGCTAAATAGGATGTCTTATTGTACTTGGCAGGTGAAAAAAAAAGCCCCTATTTGGGAAAAGGTAAAAAGGGCCCAAAAGGATGGAGAGCCAAAGTTCCCTCCCGGATGGTGACAATTAGCTGTCACTAGCCAGGGAAATCAGCATGCAAAGGGCCATCGCGCAGTGATTGAGGGGGTCCCTGCCCCATCACATGTATACTTTACAGGGTGTTGGGTGTTTCCTAATCCCCCGGTTTTTCTTGCTCCTCCCTGTCACCTGAAAAAAAAAAACATCGTTTCACCGCACTGCTTGTGCTCCAATGTCTTCCCCCTCCAGTTTAGCCCCCAAAGACTAGGGGCCATGAGTGTAGTTGCACGTTTTTTCCTCCCTGACCAGAAAATTTTGCGCATCTGTTCAAGGCATGAAGCAGTGGGATGACCACGCACCCCCTTGTCCGGCGATACAAAAACATTCCACCTAAAAGGGGTAGAAACGGGAGGGGGTCACACATACTGCCCCTGGCCGACATTTTAAAATTTACCGGGGTTACTCCTGCCCCCTTGGATCATCAATTAAAACCCTTAATAGCCTTTTTGTTCTGAATCATTTCCCAAAATAGGGGGTGGGAAATTTCCCAAAGGGTTGGAAAAAGTTAATTCAGCTATGTTTGGGGGGGGGGCCGGTCTGCGCTCCTTAAGGATGGGTGGGGTTAGCGGTAGGAAGGCTTAAAATCATGCAAAGTTTCCTGGGCCCTTTTTAGAGCCTTTCAGATGGGTTGTAAAGGGCTTGAACAACCAGATTTAAATGTTTCCCTGCAGGGGACAGGATCACCTCCCCCTACACAGGCGGACCCTGTTCTTTCCATTGCGTCACAATGGTTTTAAAATTTTTAGTTGTTGGGGGAAAGCCCCCAAATAATTTCATTTGCATGACCGGAACGTACCTCCCGTGTGTGATTTGTTCGTCCAGGGGAATTTCTCCCGTCCCCGCGATATCAAAAATCGTTAATGGGCCCCCTTTTTCTGTTCATCAATTTCCCCCTGTTCATCAATTTTCCCCCCGTTCATCAATATCTCCCTGTTTATCAATTTTCCCCCCGTTTACAATTTCCCCCGTTAATATATTTATTCCCGTTCATCAATTTCCCCCTGTTAATTATTTATTCCTGTTCTCAATTTTCCCTTTTTCATAAATTCCTGTTTTTCTCTGTTTATGGGTTTTTTGTTCTGTTTAGCTCAAGGAAGGGGTGCTTGGTGGGGGTAGAAATGGCCCCAAAGTGAATGCAAATTTCTGGCCGTTTTGAATGGTGCAGAGTCCACCCCTTGAAAAGGGGGGAAACAGTACCCAACTTTAAAGGGGCACGGCAGCTTCTGCACTTAGGGGTGGCTAGACGATACTGCTGCTCTTGGCAATCATCTCGGTTGGAACGACTGCTGGACCATGAGTCGAGGAGCAGGAGTTTTGGGGCCCGGGAGATGATGGGGGGAAGCTTTGACTGCCTGAAATGGGAGGCTGCCCTGGGTCTGTGCGTTGGGCAGGATGGACACCCCAAAGTTTCTCCCCGGCCCTGTTGGTACACTGCATGAGTTAATGAGGCTGTGTTTTCCAGAGTTTTGGTCCCTGGGGCACGCTTTACTTTCTCCCCAGATTCCATATAGCCATGTTGCCTCCTTTGGTGTCTTGCGAAAAACTGGCAACCGTGAGTAGGTATTTTACCCCCAATGCTCCCCATGAGATGTTCCACCCCCCGGGCCCCGGTGAGCCCAGTTTTCCCTACTTTTGGGATTCAAAATGGGTGGTTAAATCGTGGGCCCTTTTGGGTCCAACCCGAAATGCTCCACCCGTGACCCTGGGCCACACTACCGACTTGTCGGGTGCGCCACTGCCTCACCGCAAGCTGCCCCCTCTCTTTCCCAATGATAATTATGAAGCCCTTTTTCCCGGGCTGGGAAATGGGTAGTCGGTAGGGGCCGCAGGGCCACTTCATCCCAGGCAGAAAAGGGGGGGGGCAAGGGGCAGGAGTGGCGAATTTTTCCCTTTGGGGGGCCCCTTTTTTCCTTTTTAACTAGGGCAAACAGAATACCTTGTTCAACCTTTATTGCTTCACCGGGTTTCAAGTGCGATGGCTACATGATTAGTGTTTTTTCCTGTCACCCCCGTCCACCTCAAGGGGTGCGTAAAAAGCCTGACCCGAAAAAAACATAAAACCCCCCTTTTCACCGCAAAAGCTGCCCATGTCTTTCCAAACCCCCTTTTTAGCCCACGTCCAAAAGAGGCCACGTTGGCAAAAGGGGCCACAGCACTATATTCTTTGGGGGGGAAAAAGAAGGGACAGAGGGGGGTTGGGACAGGGGAGGGGCCCTCACCGCTCCCCGGCCAGCCAAAAGGGTTGTGTCTGACAAACCCCCCCGATCTTGGTGGGGTTTGTAGATTCAATGGGAGAAAATGTATGACTAGTGTTTTGGTCAACACATGGCCCAAAAAGACACCGGAAGTGAGGCCTGAGGGGGCCCCCGCTGTGACGTCCTTTCTGTCTCGACCCCGTGGCGGGGCCCCAAAAACTTTTTTTCTTTGTTGTATTGTAGGATCTTAGCCCCATTGTTTTTTTCCTTGGACGCCAGACTTTTTTCAGCGCGTTCCCGCTTCAGTTTCTTGGTCAAATTTTTCCCCCCTAAGTGCCAGGAATTGAAGAGTGGCGATTCTAATAGCGGCGCATCATGTGTGTGTATACTAAAACAAGCATTGTATGAAGACCCCAAACCCAAATCCCTTGATTTTGGGGCAGTCACAAGTTTACAGCACCCTCAGGGTCTTGTAGCCGGAAATGTGTTTTTTAAAAGCAATTTGTCACAAATTTTTGGGTCCAAAAAAATTTTTAGAAAATTTGGGGAAACCCGCGAAAGAAATTTTTAGGGAAATTTTGCCCCCTCTCTATTTATAATAGGAACCTAATTTTTTTAATATGCAGTATCTCTATAGTTTTCAAGGGAAACACTAAAGAGATGACCTTTGATATATGTTTAAATTTGAGGTACGTTTGTAAAAGTGTGAACTTTTTTTTTTGCCCTCAAAAAAAACCACCACACATCCTCAATGTTAAAATTCTGGGAACAAAAGGGGGACTCACCCCCCAAATGGAAAAAAAAGGGCAGATTGTGCCCAAATTTTTTTATTTTCTCTCCTTTGTCTCTTTTGACTATTGTGTTTCAAGGGCTAGGTGTGAAAGGGAGCAGGGTGTTAAATTTCACTTCCCATACTGGCCACGGAAGTTTCCCAAAGGCACCTCATGGGAAATTCTCTGGGATCAAAAAAAAAAATAATTGCTGCTCTACATAAAGTGGCCTAGCTATAAGAAAATTGCCAACACCCTCAAACTGAGCTGCAGCACGGTGACCAAGACCATACAGTGGTTTAACAAGACAGATTCCACTCAGAACAGGCCTCGCCATGGAGAAGTTGAGGGCACATACTCAGCGTCATATTGAGAGATTGTCTTTTCAAAATAGACATACAGTTGAAATCAAAAGTTTATATACACTATATAAAATGCATGTTTTTCTCAATATCTGACATGAAATCAGAATAAACCTGCATTTCAGGTTCATTAGGATTACCATAATTATTTATATTTGCCAAATGGCAGAATAATGAGAGTGAGATAATTTTTTAAGGCATTTTTGTTACTGAAAAGTTAAAACTTTACATACATTTCATTAGTATTTGGTAGCACTGCCCTTAAACTGTGTGACTTGGGTCAAACATTTTTTATATCCTTCCACACAATAGTCATAATAGTTGGTAGGAATTTTGGTGCATTCCTTCTAACAGCTTTGTCCATAAATTTTCAATAGGTTTTAGATCAGGGCTTTTTGATGGCCACTCCAAAACATTGACTTGGTTATCCTTAAGCCACTTTTTAACCAGTTTGGCAGTATGATTCGGGTCATTGTCCATTTGGAAGAACCATTTCCGCCCAAGCTTTAACTTCCTGGCTGATGTCTTGAAATGTTGCTTCAGTATTGCCACGTAATCTTCTTTCTTCATGATGCCATCTATTTTGTGAAGTGCAGTAGTCCCTCCTGCAGCAAAACAAACCCATAACATGATGCTGCAACCCCCGTGTTTCACAGTTGGGATGGTGTTGTTAGGCTTCCAAGCTTCACCCTTTTTCTTTAAACGTAACAATGGTCATTATGGACAAACAGTTAAATTTTTGTTTTGTCAGACCACAGGACATGTTTACAAAAATGTAGGTCTTTGTTCCTGTGTGCATTTGGAAACATTAATCTAGCTTTTATATGTTTCCTTTGGAGTAATGGCTTCTTCCTAGCAGAGTGGCCTTTCAGCCGATGTTGATACAGTACTTGTTTCACTGTGGATTATGACACAATCTTATCAGCTTCCTCCAGCATCTTCACAAGGTCTTTTGCTTTTGTTCTTGGGTTGCTATGCACATGTTGGACCAAAGCACGTTCATCTTTGAGACACAGATGAACGTGCTTTGGTCCAACATGTGCATAGCAACACAAGAACAAAAGCAAAAGACCTTGTGAAGACACAGAACCCATCTCCTTCCTGAGCGTTATGATGGCTGGACATTCCCATCTTGTTTGTACCTTCATATAATTGTTTGTACAGATGAAGGAGGCACCTTCAGGTATATGGAAATTGCACCCAAGGATGTTCCAGACTTTTGCAAGTCCACAATTCTCTTCCTGATATCTTGGCTGATTTCCTTAGACTTTCCAATGATGTTCCACACGGAAGCAGTGTGTTTCTGGTGTGCTTACAATACATCCACAGCTGTGTCTCTAATTAACTCAGAAGTTGCCAATAAACCCATCAGAAGCTTCCAAAGACATGACATCATCATATGGGCTGTCCAAAATTGAAGTCATCCTAGTGTATGTAAACTTTTGACTTTGCAGAAAGTAATAAAAATGCCTTAAAAAATTATCTCTCGATCAGTAATCTGGCATTTGACAAATATAAATATTGTGGTAATCCTAATTGACATAAAACGGGTAAGGGTTATTCTGATTTCATGTGAGAAAGTGAGAAAAACATGCATATGCGTCTTGTTATGTAGTATATGTAAACTTCTGGTTTCAACTGTATATCACTGCTATGTGTAATCACTTTATAGCTATGGAAGTTTAATTTTTGAATTGTGCATTCTATTCTAATGATGCTAGTTGATGAGACTATTGAATTATTTGTTTTACCCCACTGGGTCAATGTGGTGACAGAGAGACATCCATGCAATTCTAATACATCTTTTGGAATTGGCTAATAAACATCATATATATTGATTACATACTGAAGAACCCTTATTATTAGTATACATGCATGGGTTTCATTTATACAAATAGATATTACCTTACCAGATACCTAGAATTATATTGGGAATTTGAATTACAATGTGCGCATGGGCTAAAAACTGCTGCATGCTAGGTATGGCATTTTATACATGCATGGAAACAGACACATGCAAGGGTACTAGTACATATGCGAATGATGTCATAGGTGCATGCGCACTGGTCCTCAGATGATGCTGTATACACATAGGGCGACATGTATGATTTTTGGTGCCCAAGCCCCATTTTTTTGCACGCATTTGTAGCATAGAATGCGCCTGAATCTATGAACCTGTTCTACTTCAGGTCATAGATTTAGCACTTTCTAGCTCCAAAGCAACACTTCTGGCTCAGGTAAACCACTTTAAAAGTGGTTTATCTGGGCCAGCAGTAATGCGCCTGGATTTATACCATATTAAAGGTATAAATGTGTAGCTTCATACGGTTATGGTGCGACCCGCCTCCAGCATGCCACTCGATCTCAGGTGCATTACAAAGTGCCGCGAGTGTCCGATAATGCGCCTGATATTGGAGTGCACCTGGTTAAAAATATAGCAAATAGGGCTGCGCCAGTTTTCGGGCTGCAAAGATGCCAAACTTCTGGCATAGCCTTGTTCATTCATGTCGCCCACAGTGATTGTTGGGACGTTCATGTATGTGAACAGTATGTCATAAATGGGTTATTATGTGATTGGTAATTGTTAATATCAATTGCACATGTGCACTTGAACCATGTAGAATGCCAAAATACTAATTATACTAGAGAAACCATTATATCTGAATACATATGCGGGGAAAGAATGAATATTTCTCAGATCTTGATCTTATTTGGTGTTCGTTTTGCTCATTTGTAAGACTTAAGACTTATGTCTCACCCCAATTGGTTGTTTTCCAGTGGGGGCAGTGTGTAACAACTATTTAAACACGTAATGACCTTTACAGCATTTGCCCACCAGACGTGACCCAGCATATACCTTTGTAATCACATAAGTTCCACTGAGGAGTCTACATACATAGGACATGAGAAGCATATGATTTTGGATGTCAAGATGTCAGGATATGATTTAGCTTATCAGTTTTAACTTTTGTTAACAGAAAAGGACCTTAGTTATGACTTTTTAGGTGCCAGACCACAGGGCCGCCCTTTTCAGTACAAGTGCTACACCAAGGGAGAGATATAGAGCATGGATTCAAGGATAGATTTCCTATCTCCTTTAAGCCCATCCAATTGGATATTATTTGTTTGATGGTTCCTACACTTGTGAATGTATGATCTTTGGAAAACAGACACACATACTTTGAAGTAAGCCCTATGTATGGACTGTTGGAACCTTTTTTGAGTATACACCTTTTCTAAGCTAATGTAAAACTGAGGTGAGATATACTTTACCTATAGTGCCTTCTCTATGCCCTCTGTAATGTACTTTTAACTGTTGCTTTATAGGATTCATATGGGATAATGGTTCTTATATTATATATTATGTAAAAGTTATGCTTTAAATTGTGTATTTATCTGTGAGCCCTATAGATTTTTATGCTCCCCGATCTTACCTAGTACTATTTAGTGAGTTTGTCTATTTTCTGTGGCCTTATTACAGACTGCTGCCTTTGCTAATCTAAAGATCACCTCACCCGACAGCTTAGTGAACGATTTACTTAGAAACTGCAATTTCTAATCTAAAAACAATAGAACTGATGAAGTGAGAAGCAAAAAATTATGAATATATTAAATGCATAGAAAAAAAAACAACACTTTATAGTATTAAGTATATAAATGGGATAAAAAGAACTAGACTAGAGCTCGAAACATCATAAGTCTATCAATAGAAAAAAGCTCATTGCTGCCCACCTGTTTGAGATTGTCTGGAGAATATTTATATTACCTATACAGTAACAATACTCACACAGCATATAGATTTGTAGTTTACATAATAGTTTAACAAAGTGAATTATTCTCCAGCTGCATTAGGGCGAGATCTTGAAGTAATTATATGGGCATATCCAAGCCAAAGAGGTCTGCCATCCAGAGGAAACAAGCCTTGAATAATCAAGTGAGAAGAACACTATGAAGAAAGAAAGAAATGAATTGTTTTAAATCAAATAAATTGGTAGTGACAGATATCAAGAACAGGCACATGTGTAGTTTTCTGGTTCACATCCAATTCAAACCAATTTGTAACGTTCAATAGCTAAGTATCTTCAAAGTCTGTTCAGTCAAATTGCCTTCACCCTTGCTGATGTTTTTTTGGAATTTTGTGGTGACAGGAAGATGCTATCATTTCTTATGATTCATTTTAAAGCACTTTGATATTCCCAACACACATACATAAAGTCAGTCTTCCTGCTCTCAAACTAGGAGGTTTCAAAAACATGAACAAGATGAAAGTACTTTTATTGAAGTGGCCAATCAACTACCACTACTATGATTTGTACGTGATGCAAAGTGTCTTAAATGGCCGGGATTAGGTCACTTCATATTGAATCTGTAACTTTATTACAACTCGACATATGCTACATTTTCATTCAGGATTAATGGTACATAGTGTTTAAAGAGATGCAACTTAAAATACCTGCTTTATATCTGAGATCTTTGAATTGTGTAATAAACAAAATAAAGCAGACATAATAATCTACATAATGTAATATCAATTACATTATGTTGGACTTTTATAACCTGACATTTTGATTTGTTTGGTTATTTAAATTATTTTGTATACTTTTGTGACATATCTACTTATGTTTTTAGTATTGTTAGAAGTTAAAATTACTTACCATTTCCATTACAGCTACAGACATGGTTATGTTTTGGGATAATGATAGCGTATTAGTGTTTTGTTTTACACTATTTTTCTGGCACGCCAACATATGTCACTCCGACACCAGGCTTCTCTTTCTGGCCACAGCCAGCTTTATTTCAGGCACAGGAACTACATACATGTTTAACGATCCTGTTTCTCAGTGGTCTGGACCTATTATCTAGATCCACAAACCCTTTTCCCACTGTACCCAGTCTTCCCTTGGGTTCCAGTTTCTCTCAAGCCTCTGGGAGTCAGAGCCTCTCCTCAGCTCCTCTGTTGCCCCACTGCCAGCTAGCAGACCACACCCCCTGGTCTTCTTGTAGGACCAGGGCTTTTACAGGCCTGGTAAAACCTGGACCTGGAATGTGGGAACAGCCTCCCACTGCACTGCAGCTATTCTGGATAAAGCTAGCCCATAGTAGCTGTGTATCAGCCATCCTAGAAACAAAAGTCAGCAACCTAGTTTTACTGACCAACAACTGCTGGCTTCCAGCACTGAGACTAGGTCCTCGGAGCCCCATCCCTAGCAGGTGACCTGCTGTACGCCAGCCAGAGGCAGAACCATGTGACCACCTAAGGTTGCTCTGCCACATATCCCCCTTTGATAAAGCATCTACACAGGGGAACCTCATATCCATATATTGCTAAGGGCAACTTCTGCATTACATCCAAATGGTCTTCTGAGATTACCTGGTTCATATACATTCCAGCCGTGGGTTCATACCATGCACTCACCACACAATGGGCAACAGCCAATTCCCAGCCTCTTACTACAGGTGGTACAACCCGCGCATGCCTTGCAAGAAGGATGTCCCCACCTTCAGCACACATGCTGACATTCACAGGGTTACTACTGACAACCCCAATACCAGCGCTATCATACCTAGAAGCCTTCTTCCCCACACAGACTACCTTGGCATTGTGCCCACTGGGCAGTGTCTTCACTATTTTGGGCCTCACAGACCCCTGGTTAGACCCAGCAACCATACCAGCTTCACAGAAAGCTATAGTGACAACACACCTCTCATGTTTGCTATTCACCATGACCCCTAGGGGTACACCTGAGCCCCAACCTGCTACCTCTTTGTCAGCAGGATTACAATGAAACCCAAACTTCTCTTCATCACAAGGCCTCTGGTTCTCATTAACCATCTCTACTTAAAACTTGTTAGTTACCATGACATTGCCAGGTGTTTCCCTAGTGTTAGAGGCCACAATACCCTGTTCACATCTCTGCTTACTGACTGCGTTTAGCAGCCCCATTTCTGCAGCATCATGTGGAAATATTTTCTTCACATCCCCTGTAACAATCTCTACGGAAGAACTATCTGGAAGCCTGCTAGTTATCTCCGGGGTACTACTGACAACCTCTGTACCTAGGAAACCCTTGCTGTTTACCTCAACTTCATTACTAGAGATTTCCTTACCCTCTGATGATTCAAACACATCCATATGCCCCTTACTAGTGCTTGAGCACTTTTCTGGCTGTAGCAGCACACTTTTTCCATTCCTATCGTCACTGCAGACTTTGTGACCATTGCAGTAAAAGCTACTGGAAAAACATCAACCATTGAAGCAAGTGAACTCAGGTGGACCACAGGTCACAGCATGACCGTTCTCTTCACCCTCTGCAATGCCACAATCCAGATCTCCCAAAGTAAAAATATCCGGACGACAGCATAAAAGCAGGAACAGGTTTATTTCATAGAGAGTACAAAAACACCAGTGCAACGTTTCAGCCCATCAAAGTGTGGCCTTTCTCAAGCAAGTGCACATCCATACAAATATATATAAATACAAAGACCTCCCTTTACAACCTAAGACCAATCGTTATCCTAAATACATTACATTTGTGATGTTTATTAATATAGTGCAAGGTCTGTCTTATGATATATTGTATTTTTTTGTAAAGTTGATTCGCGCTGTTATCACGATTATGCGCAGTGGATACACATGAAGCCGGCATAGCAGAGAACTTCCGGAATTTCTTGCTGTGGTTGCGTGTTTCCGGACATGCGCAGTTCATTTAGCAGGACGCCGAGTGTCGGAATATTGAATGCTGCGCGGAACCCTTGTCAGGAGAGCCCGTTATTTACTATTGTGGTAATTTTATTGGTTTAAAAGATCTGTCTATTACACTGTGGCCATCTATATCACTATGAACATGGGTGTGTTTTAATTAATTATGTATTTAGGATAGTGATTGGTCTTAGGTTGTAATGGGAGGTCTTTGTATTTATATATATACTTGTATGGATGTGCACTTGTAATTTATGCTGCTTGAGAAAGGCCACACTTTGATGGGCTGAAACTTTGCACTGGTGTTTTTGTACTCTTTGAAATAAACCTGTTCCTGCTTTTATGCTGTCGTACGGATATTTTTACTTTGGGACTGCCTGTTGGTGAGTACAAGGCTTGCTCACACATTGGACGTACTTTGCATATACAGAAGACCATATTAGGTCTATGTGGACATTGGTGCTGTTCCTATTTTTTTGTTTTTTACAATCCAGATCTCCATCACAGAGTCCCCTCTCTGGAATATACTGACCATTGCTGCACAAGACCTGCCTCAGCACATGTTTTTTTACACAAGTATTTTCATCAACATCACACGGTCACGCTGAACCACTACAGCGTCCATTCCCACTCTGCAACTGAGACTCTTCTCAGAGTTTTTTCTCCCCATGGTCAATAACCAGCACATCCACACTTTTAGGGCCTCATATATGAAAACTGTCTAAGTCTTAGACTTTCTTTGTTGCCCATAGCAACCAATCAAAGCTTCCCTACCATTTCATATAGTGCTCTGAAAAAATTAAAGGACAGTTCTGGGCAACAAAGAAATTGTTAGACCTAAACAGTTTTCATACATATCCCCCATAATCTCCGATGCCATACATAGCAGTGGAGTAATCATTTCCAGGGTTTGCCTTCTCCCTTCCAGGCAATACACTGGCAGTGTTCACACTAGTTGTCTAGTGTGAACACTGCCAGTGTATTACATTACAAGCTTGCTGGTAATAAAGGCAGTTAAATGGAGTGCAGTTAAAACTGCACCAAAACTGTGCTGTGTGAAAGGACCTTTAAGGATTGTTATCAACCCCCAGACATGCATCACCTGCACTCATTGTGCTATTACCAGCAAAGACCTCTAGGGACACAGCAGAGCTAATCTCCTGTACCGCTCTCGCTGCAGTGTCTTTAGCAGCTAGTTCACACTCTGCCTTGGGTAAAGCTAACTCAGTGACACAGCTTCCCTTCTGCTCTGATTGGGATACATAACTCTGGGTTATAAGCACATTGTTTACATGATCTGAGGTAACCTTTGGGTCATCATTTTCCAGAGGCAACACAGTATATAATAAACCAAGTCCATCAGACTTTCCAAGTCCACATATAACAGACCTGCAGCTCTCAGGACTTTTCTCTTGGCCTGGCAGCATGACTGGGCCTGTGTTTAGTCCACCCATATCCTCCTTCAGTGGATTATACAGTGAGTCTCCACCCACCAACCCTTCACATACCCAGAGCCATTGACCGACAGCCCCGAAGTAGGTATCATAAGTAATAAAAACCAGGGGCGTCGATAGGCAGTTTTATCCGGGATAAAACTGCCACTGCCCTCAACCTGAGGTTGCCAGGTTCCAGGCCGCTGGCATGGGCCTGGGGCGCTGATGGTCTCTTCAACTGTATGTGTGTCCTCTGCTCTCTGCTCCGCAGAGTACTCCGGTGAGCTGCAAGCAGGTTCGCGGCCCTTCGGAGTATCTGGCACAGGCGACATGAGTATGTCATCAATCATCACGATGGCATGATGACGTCACCCTGAATGTGTCGAGAAGAAGACGGAGAGGGGCTCTATTACCCGCCTATCTTTACTGGGGGCCCTATTACCTGTCTATATATACGGGCCCTCTTACCTATCTATATGCGGGGGATCCTATTACCTATCTACACACTGGGGTCCTGTTACCTATCTACAGACTGGGGTACCCTATTGCCTGTATACTTATATACTTATATACCAGGGAACCCTATTACCTATATATCTACCGACTGGGGGACATATAAACTATATACCTACCTACTGGGGAAAATATAACATAGATATCTATGGGGAGTCACTCATCATTCCTTTAGGCCTCCATTAGGTAGGTTTATAGACCCCCTCCCAGTAGGTAGGTATATAGGTTGTGTGTCCCCCAGTAGGTAGGTATAAAGGTTATATGCTCCCCAGTAGGTACAGTTGAAACCAGAAGTGTACATACACTTGATAAAAAGACACATATACACTTTATAAAAAGACACATATTCATGTTTTTCTCACTATCTGACATGAAATCAGAATAAACCTTACCCAGTTTAGGTCAATTAGGATTACCAAGATTATTTATGTTTGCCAAATACCAGAATAATGATAGAGAGAGAATTTTTAAGGCATTTTTATTACTTTCTGCAAAGTCAAAAGTTTACATACACTAGGATTACTATGCCTTTACACAATTTGGGACAGCCCATATGATGATGTCATATCTTTATAAGCTTCTGATTATTGGCAACATCTGAGTTAGAGACACCCCTGTGGATGTATTTTAATTCACACTAGAAACACCCTGCTTCTGTGTGTAACATTATGGAAAAGTCTAAAAAATCAACCAAGATATCAGGAAGAGAATTGTGGACTTGCACAAGTCTGAATCATCCTTGGGTGCAATTTCCAGATGCATGAAGGTGCTTCGTTCATCTGTACAAACAATTATATGAAAGTACAAACAAGATGGGAATGTCCAGCCATCATACCGCTCAGGAAGGAGATGGGTTCTGTGTCTCAAAGATTATCGTGATGTGATCCAACATGTGCATATCAATCCAAGAACAAAAGCCAGATTAATGTTTGCAAATGCACCCAGGAACAAAGACTTATATTTTTGGAGCCATGTCCTGTGGTCTGACGAAACTAAAATTGAGCTGTTTGGCTATAATGACTTTTGTGACATTTGGGGGATACAGGGAGAAGCTTGGAAGCCTAAGAATACCATCCAAACTGTGAAACACAGGGGGAAGAGAGGGGGGTCAACATCAGGTGGTGGGGGTGTTTTTCTGCAGGAGAACTGGTGTACTTCATGTGATGTAGAATTCACTTTATTTCTTCCCCTACCACAGCACCAGCTCAATTTACACAGTAACGAAGCCCAGTGTAGATGCCTTTCTATAGGAAGTCGCCCCAGCAGGGGGAGGGGGGGCAACCCATGAAAAGACCTCATGAATCTCATTAGCCCTGAACAAATGGTAGTCCCAGCTTCAAAGACTCCAGCAATCATAACCCAGTCGGGTCGTCTCCGATTTGTCATATCGATTCATAGGCGATCTTCCTGTTTGATCCAGAGGAGGGGGGTGCCTGAGAGCAGGTCCGTGACATCATCACTCAGCAGCCAGGCCACATCTGCCTCCCATGCGGCCGGGCCCCAAGCAAGCAACACGGTAACTTGATTATTCTAACTGCCTTTTGTCTGTACTCCATAACTGTATTTGAATCTGTCTCCTACCTGTATATTGTTATCCATCATGTATATACTATCTGTCTAGTGTGCCCTCCAAGGCTAATTAAATCTATAAACTTTAATCTGAGTTAGTCTGTCTTGATCAACGGCCTCACACGCCTAATACTCGGTCTATGATATATAGCTACCCCAAGGCTGGTTTCGGCCTTGTTATAAGATTGGTCACGGACCGGTCTTATAACTAAACCAGAAACTGGTGGCAGCCGTTCAGGGTTCTGGACGACGAGAGTGTTCTCTCGTCCTCCCTGGTTCTCCCTGTGCCGGTGTGGGCAAGGGTAAACAGCGGACTAGGCTGTTTTCGTCACACTTCACAAAATAGATGGCATCATCAGGAAAGATGATTATATTGGCAATAACAAAGCAGCATCTCCAGACATTCAACTAGGAAGTTAAAGCTTGGGTGGAAATGGTTCTTTCAAATGGACAATGACACAAAGCTGAAAAGGCAGGTGCGAGCAAAGCGACCTACAAACATAACTCAGTTACACCAGTTGTGTCAGGAAGAATTGTCCAAAATTCCTGCCAACTATTGCAAGACGCTTGTGGAAGGATATCCAAAACATTTGACTCAAGTCACACAGTTTAAGGACAATGCTACCAACTACTTATGAAATGTATGTAAACTTTTGACTTTGCAGAAAGTAATAAAAATGCCTTAAAACATTTCTCTCTCTTTATTCTGGCATTTGGCAAATAGAAATAATTTTGGTAATCCTAATTGACCTAAAATGGGTAAAGTTTACTCTGATTTCATGTCAGATAGTGAGAAAAACATGCATATGTGTCTTTTTATATAGTGTATGTAAGCTTCTGGTTTAATCTGTACCTACTTGGGAGCATATAACCTTTATACCTACCTAATGGAGGACATATAACCTATATAGCTACCTACTGAGAAGACCTATATACCTACCTAATGGGAGAGGGTCTATAAACCTACCTAATGGAGTCTGATAAAGGAATGATGGGTGACATCCCATCCCCCACTGCAGGCACCTGGCTTTTCTATCATAGAAAAGCCAGTTGCTGGGGATGGAGCGTCACCATGCTTTCCTGTATAAACCCCCACTAGGAAGGGAGTTATATCAACCCCCCGGTAGGTAGGTATATACAGTAGGTGCTGGAAAAGTGAGGATTTTAAAATGTTTGTGTGGTGAATTCTGCAGAGACAAGTCGTGGCCAGGAGAAGTCATCATGCCGATCTGGACCAGAGGGAGAAGAGAAGGGAAAATGGTCATCTCCGATCAGAAAACACGTTTCCTGTAAGTCACTAAATGTAACAGCAGTGTAATCACTTAGGGCCACTTGTGTGAAAACCGTCTAGGTGTAAAACTCTCTTTGTTGCCCATAGCAACCAATCAGAGCGTCCCTTTTATTTTTTCAGAGCACTATGTGAAATGAAAGGGGTTCTCTGATTGGCTGCTATGGGCAACAAAGAGAGTTTAGACCTAGACAATTTTCGTACATGTGGCCCTTAGATTTCTGCAGAGCGCCTACACACAACTAGATTCAACCACTGTAAAAAAAACAGTTTTATCCAGCAGACTCAAAAGAGGGATGAACTAAAATCAATCCATTTATTTATAAAAAAAAATTAAAAAGACGTAGATGCATTTAGAACAATGGGTCAAAGTTGACGTGTTTCGAGCAGAATGCTCTTAGTCATAACATGACCTTCGTATGAAAGTTGTCTCCTTAAATGCAAGCCCTCTATGGCAACAGTACGTACTAAGATTTCTCATCTGGCAGTGCGCCACAATTACCTGAAAGTAGTGGCCAATATGCTCCCCGCCACTCCAATCCTATGCATGAGTGTGAGCTCATTACGCAGCCTGTACTGCCCCCAGATGCACCACACCCCTTGATCACCGACTGTCGAATGATGACATTGTGGACAGGTGAGGAGAAAAGCCGCCCGAGTATGAACAAGGCAGGAGTGCGCACCCACACCTACAGCCAGCAACAGAGCAGCATGACGAACACAGGCCATGAACAAGGAACTAAACAGCAAGATATCACATACCTTAGTAAGAACAACTATTAAAATAAAAACATGTACAAGCAAAAATATATTATCTAACAACCTAGAAATACAAGTGAAAGAGAAAATGACAAAATAAATAAGCCTAAATAAAGATGTTAATAATGGTACAAAATTTCATTTTTCAAACTTAAACCTTCAGCCATAATAGTATTAAGAGTGACAATCCAATAGGTCTCTCTATCTTTAAAGGGGTTTTCCCAGGAAGTGCCTTATCTGCTAAGAAGCAAAAGTAAACAAGCCATGCTGAGCTGAGAGAGAGAGAGACTGCCAGAGCACAGAGCCATGCATAAGGGATCGTGTGCAATGTTCACTCAAATAATCACACTACAACTAGTGGATTCTGTATACAAAAGACAACACCTTTTCTCCACAGCCTCTTGAAAGCTCCTTCATGTTCCCTGTCATCAGATAAAGCAGGGATCTACTCAGATAATCACACTACAACTAGTGGATTCTGTATACAAAAGACAACATATTTCTCCCCAGCCCCTTGAAAGCTTCTTCACGCTCCCTTTCATCAGATAAGAAGTGTGCTCTGCGCAAGTCCCTGCCAGCAACTCCTTTCACTCTGCCTGGTCGTATCTAATTCAAGCTTTTAAGTAACTAAGAGCAGGGAAGGCAGCCTGTTGCTCTCTCAGGCTGCAATTTTTGTAATCACATATATTTAGAAAAGTGATTAAATACCCATTTTGGAGGATCCCACGTCAATGTTACATTGTGGCAAAACCCCTTTAAGACGAAATTTTAGATCACCACCTCGTTTGGACATTTTCACATGTTAAGTAGCAAATGCTTGAAATGTGCTAGTCTGAGAATTATGGCATTGTATGAAATGTCAAAAAGCATTAGAAATAATACAGCCCGAAGGATTGTCTATATAATTCAATGTTCTCGTTTTGAATTTACATCCCACATAAAATAGATTACACTCAATACACTGTATCAAGTAGATGACATATGTTCTGTTGCAATTTACATAGTGTTTGATGGTAAAAACTTCGTCATGAACCGTAAAAAAAAAAAATTCCGAGATAAAAACTCTGACAGTGAAGCCACGTCAAGTGTTGTGGCTGAGTGTTTATTCCCTTTGGAGATAAAAGGTTACCAAAGTGGATGGAAAGTTAGATATGATTCTACATCCATTGGATAGAATCCTATGTAATTTAGGATCCTCAGACAGAATAGGCAAGTATTTATGGATGATACCCTTAATTTTATTAACCCCTTACCGACATTTGCCGTACTCATACGGCAATGTCGGGTAGGGGTTCCCGCAAATTGCCGTATGAGTAGTCAAGCGGATCTTGCGCGCTCACAGGCGGGAGCGCGCAAGATCGCGGCATGGAAGGCGGTATATTACCGCTGGCATCATGCCGCACCCCCCACGGCGGAGTGAGCTCCGGCCGCGGGGGGATTAACCCCCCCGATGTCGCGACATCACGGCTGGGGCGGCAGGAGTGGGCTCCTGCTGCCCGAGATCCGGCGCAGTAATGGCGCTGAACGCCGCTACTGAGTCTCCTAAACAGGCCAGCCCGGATGCGAATGACAGCACCGGATTGTCTGGTGACGTCATGAGGGCCCCAATGATTGTGGGCAGCGTGACGGGACAGTTGCCATGGAGACCAGCATACAGTATAAGCTGTATGCTGATCTCCTATTGCATGAACGATCTGCGATCGTTCATGCAATTCCCCCTGGGGAAAAGTGTTATAAAGTGTGAAAAAGTAAAAAAAAAGTGTAAAAAAGTAAAACACAAACACAAAAAAAAAATAAAAAACACGTACACCCCTTTTCCCCTTTTACAAAACGCCAATCGCCCCAAAAAAGATCAAAAATAAATAAAGTACCATATTTGGTATCGCCGTGTGCGTAGCAACCCCCCCTATAAATCTGTCATGTTAATTAACTCGTACGGTGAACGCCGTAAAAAACAAAAACAAAAAAACAGTCACAGAATTGCGATTTTTGTTCATCCTGCAGCACATAAAATGGAGTAAAAAGTCATCAAAAACTAATATAAACGCCGAAGTTGTCCCAAATTTAAAACGTCAGTTCATCCACAAAAAAATGTCCTTACACAGCTTGTATACGGAAAAATTAAAAAGTTCTGGCTATTAGAAGATAGCGATGCATAAATATTGTTTTACACAATAAAAAACACTTTTCTTTCAAAAAAATTGTCTTTCAAATAAAAAAAACTACATAAATTGGGTATAACCGTAATGTCTCAACCCACAGAGTAAAACTAACTTGTCACGGATACTGCATGGTGAAAGCTATTAAAAATAAAAATAAAAAAACAATGCTAGGATGGCCGTATTTTCTTCACCCTGCCTTCCAAAAAAAACGGATTTAAAAGCGATCATAAAGTCTTGTGCCCTCAAAAATGTTACCTTTAAAAAACGTCAAATCATCCACAAAAAAAAAGTCCCTAAACAGCTCCATAAACAGAAAAATAAAAAAGTTATGGCTCTCAGACTGCGGTGATGCAAAAACGTGTTTTTCTTTTCAAATAAAAGTGTTTTTATTGTGTAAAAGCAGTAAAACATTAAAAAAATATACAAATGTGGTATCGCTGTAATCATAGCAAACCTTTGCTGAGGAAAAACTAGCATGTCATTTATACCGCACAGTGCCCGCTGTAAAAAAAAAAAATAAAAAACACTACCAGGTTTTGGTATTTGTACAAAATGCCTCACAAAAACCTTAATAAAAAGTGATCAAAGCATCACATTGCCCCCCATAATGGTACCAATAAAAACATCATCATCTTGTAAAAAACAAGCCCACAAGCAGCTCCATATGCAAAAAATTAAGAAAGCTATGGCTGTCAGAATGGGGGACAACATAAAAACGCAACTTTTTATAAAACTGTTTTCTATTGTGTAAAAGTAATAAAACAAAAAAAAAATTATATAAAATTTATATCATTGTAATTGTACCAACCCCCATAGTAAATTTATTACGCCATTTATCCCGTATGGCGAATACTGTAAAAATGAAGCCCAAAAACAATGGCGGAACTGCGTTTCCCCCCTCCATTTCCATGGCCCAATGCTAAAAATAAACTCCGGAAACCATGTGCGCCCAAAATGCACAATACACCCTTAGTGGAGATCCCTGGGGGGTGTTGAAATCCAAATTAGGGAAACTTCTGGGAGGTTTCACCTGTTCTAGTACTTTGGGGGCTTTGCAGATGCGACATGACCCCACCAATATCTGTGGCCCAAAAGCCAAATAGCGCTCCCTCCCTTGTACCCCCTCCCTGCGCCCAAACAGCAGTTCCACCCACATGTAAGGTATTGCCGAACTTGGAAGAAATTGGTAACACGATTTTGGGGCTTTTTTTCCAAATATCCTTGTAAAAATTAAACATTTTCAGCTAAAATTGCAGATTATTTGGGAAAAAAATATATTTTTTTTATTTTAAAAGCCCAACGCTAAAAAATTTGTGAAACGCCTGTGGGGTCGATATTACCACTACACCCTGGGATATATTCCGTAAGGGGTGTAGTGTCCAATATGGGGTCTTTTTAGGAGTATTTATTTACTTTTGGAAACTTAGGGTGTCCACACACCTGAAATGGCCCTAAATAAATTGTAATGAAAATGAGGCCCCAGAGTCCGTAAGTGCTCCTCCTATTCTGGGGCTTGTGGTTGAGCCAAATAATGCACTTAGGGCCACATATGGGATATCTCTGAAAACGGCAGAATTTGGGAATCAATATTAATTTGCATTTCCCCGATCACATTTACCGTATTCTTTGTAAAATGTATAAAAATTGAAAATCGCAAAAAAAGTGAAATTTTGAAATTTCACTTCCACTTTGCTTTAATTCCTGTGAACACCTAATGGGTTAATAAACTTCCTAAATTCGGTTTTGAATACTTTAAGGGGTGTAGTTTCTTAGATGAGGTCATTTATGGGGGTATCTAACATACAGGTCAATCAAAGTCACGTTAGAACTGGACTGGTCCCTAAAAATATGTATATTGCAAATTTTCTTGAAAATTTGAAAATTGCTACTAAATTTATAAGCCCCCTAATGTCGTAAAAAAAAAAAAAACATTTAAAAAAAAAATGATCCCAAAAAATACAGCAGACATTTTGGTAGATGCTAGTTATAAACTATTTTGAGTGGTATAACTATCTGTCTTTTAAAGCAGATATTTTTGAAGTTTGAAATTGGTAAATTTTTCTAAATTTTTCGCCATAATTTTATATTTTTCACAAATAAACAATCATTTTTTTGGACCAAAAAATTTTTTACTAATCTTTTAGCACAATGTGTCACGAGAAACAATCTCTGAATTTACATGGATAGGTTAAAGTGTCAAAAAGTTATTCTCACATAAAGTGACACATGACAAATTTCAAAAATAGGGCTCTTTCAGAGAGGCCAAAACTGGCTCCGGCGGTAAGGGGTTAAAGTGGAAACTGAATTCCAAAACTAATGAGGGTGTATTTTTATTAATCACTGTCGTAGCCTTTGGTGTAAGTAAACTGTCACTCGTTTTGTCCCACACTCTGTTGTGGGCCTGTTCAAGAAACCAATTGGGATATCCGCATGTATATAATTGCATCTGTATATCTTGGGCCTCTTTTTCATGATCCACATTGTGTGAGGAATTTCGCTATGCTCGAATAAGCTCCCCTACTGGTATTGAAATTTTTGTGTGTTTGGGATGATGACTACGGAAATGTAGAATGGTATTCCCAGCAATTGTTTTACGATACAATGTGGTGTGAATGTTTTGGCCTGGTATACCGGTGAGCAATAGGTCAAGGAAAGAAATTCCTGGACATCAAAAGTAAAGTTCAGATTTAACAGATTATTATTGATGAAATCAATGAAGGCAGATATAAATGAAACAGAACTTTGCCAGATAAGTAGCAAGTCATCTACATATTTGCCATACCAATTTATGTCCTGGAGGAATGGATTTGAATCAGAAAAAATATATTAGCCTCCCACCAGGACATCACAAGGTTGGCAAGGGAGATCAAAAATTTGGCCCCTGTGGACACCCCTCACAATTGTAAATAATAAACATTGTCAAACAGAAAATAATGATGTGTCATCAAAAAAACGGTGGTCATCCTTATAAAAAAACAAAAACCCCAAAAAAAATCCAAAATTGGGGCTAGAGGGAAGTCGAGCCAGCAGGCTACATCTAAAGGGATGCAGGCATATAATGTTGCAACTCAGCCACTTAAATGATGGCCACGGTTTCTCCCATAGACTACCAAGGACATCACTGGTATCCTTAAAATATCCGGGGACTCTTTACACTCGTGGCTGAAGACAGTGATCTGACTACCAAAAAAGATTCACAAAAGGTCCTTTTCCGAGACAATGGGGTTTCATAGGAGGGGACAATACTCTTGTCCCTTTCAGAAACCAATATAATAAGGGGTTTACGGTAAGATACATCAAGAGGTAATTTCCTTTTTTCTGTGTGCCCCTTTCCACTAAACCTTCACTTAACTCCTTTAAACGCAACAAAAGTTTTAGTAAATTTAAACAAATTTTTTTTATGTACGCTTCTCTAAAAAAAGTAACTTTTGTTAGAAAATATTTTAGTCTTACTTTGACTGAGCCCCCTTTTGTGGCTTTTTTTGTAAACAATTTTTCCCGATGCAATTTTTTAGGGCTTTCGTAATTTAGACAAATTAATGATTTGGGGGGCATTTGAACTTTCCCATAATTTTAAGTATCTAAATGCTGTGTGGACGTAGCCCTGTTGAGCAAAACTAAACACAAAACCCGGCCCCAATTTTTTTTGGCCCCTAAAAATGCCCTGATTGAATAGTCCCCCAATTCGGGTTGGGGTTCTTAAACAGGGGATGATGCGGGACATATTGATAACTTTTGGACTTGGATGTCAGCAGTGGGGGGGCCCCCTTTTTTGCGAATGACAACCTTTTGGGAAGGGGACCCCCCTTAAGCATTCTCAGGTTGGTTGCCATAGCAAGGATTTTCCCCCACTTCGGCTTTGTATTCCCTGACACAAACGCCCTTTTATGCCAAATCCCCTTTTTAAAATTTGTGGTGTCTCAGGGGTCCTACGGGGAAAACCTAAAACCCCCTTGGGGTTGCCAGTCAGATAGGGCACCAGGACATCTGCCCACTGTTCAAAGGTTCCTCGCGTTACAGTACCCACTTAAAAGTTCGGAAGACCCCCACATCCCCCCCTGTGGACATTTTCCCAAAACCCCTTTGCACACCGCAGGCCTAAATCTTTTTCATTGTGCGGGAGCCCAGTTGCCTCTTACTGCCGCAAAAGGGGGGCCCATAGCTTGTTCATCTTTTGCTGCTAGCCTTCACAAGGTATTTAGCCAGCTCCTCCATGGCCAAAACAATTCATGTAGCAACACAGTCTCTTTTAAGCAGCAACAATAATTATGCCTCCGGCTTTTAAATTAACTCTGTATCACCAACACTCTACACATTCAAAAAGGTTATTCATTTTCAGTATCTTGGCAAAACCAACCAACTTCTGTACCACTGTGCAAATCTTGTGCCCGGTTTGTGCCACTTCTGCCCGCACCCTCCACCAATTGTAACACTCACTTTTTTTGGTGCCACTTGGACCCCCAGTGTCACTTTTGCTCTGGGACCCCCTACTTTTTGGGAAGTAGGGGCACTCCAACTTGTCACTTTAACACAGCTTTTCTTTCTGGACTCTCCCTTTATTTTAACACAGGAAAACCGCACAGAAAAAAATAAATAAACTAAAACCTTACTGTCTATCACAAATGCACTTTATGACCCTTTTTTTTGGGTCTAAAATATTTTCCAGACCCCCAAACCCCCTTCCCACTATTAAAACCAAATATATATTGGGCGCTCACCTAAGTTAAATTTCCCTTTTGGGTGCACAGAAGGTAAACCGGCCTCTAAAACGCCACAATGCAAAAGTAATCCAAAACAAAACCCGATTTTATGTAAAATTTTTTCGAAACTTTATTTTTATTTCTTTAAAAAAATTCCCAATGAAAAAAACAGAAAAACCGACACACACGCTAACGCTTTTGGAAAATGGAAAATTTTTAGTCTAGCTATCAAAAATGAATTGTCGGAACTTTATAGCAACAGAACACCTGTTACTGCAGCGACCACAGCTTTAACCCTTATGTGCGCAAAGCTACAAACAAACTATGTTTCTTAAAAACACACTCTTTAAAACAATATACGCTGCTGCAAAAAAATACAAAAATTTATACAAAGTTTTAAATTCGCAACAAAAAATAATTTTGTACTGATACATTGGGCATGCCTTTTGTTCAAACCCCTTTGGGTTTTCCACTATACCCTTCCTCTGGGTTTTCCTTTCTCTCAAGCAACTGGGGGCCAGAGCCTCTCATCACTCCCTGTTCTCCCTCGGCGCTAGCAGACAGCCCCCCATCTTCTTGTAGACCCCCTTTTACAGGCCCGGGGAAACCCGGAACTGGGAAAGTGGGAATGACCACCCACCCGCACTGTTGCCATTCCAGAAAAAGCCAGCCCATAGTGGCTGAGTATCAGCCATCCTAGATACAAAAGTCAACAACCTAGTGTTGCTGACCAACAACTGCTGGCTTCCCCCCCGAACCCCCTTTTTGGTACACTCCCTTGTATGAAAATATATATATTAAATAAAATATATATATATATTATAAATTTTATAATAAATATATATTTTAAAATAAAAAATATATATATATAAATTATATAATATTATATTAAAATATATAATATTTTAATTATATATTAAAAAATGGGGCCCCCCCCTATATTACCCTGTATTACTCTATCATTAAGTGCAGTAGTAAGTTGAAATGATTTAACATCTTCTTAAATTATAATAATATATAATAATTATAACAACAGAATACAAAAATAGAACTTGTTGGAAACATCAATAGAACTGAAAAAGAAGACCTTTAAGTACAGTCATAAATTCCCTGGTCGTAAATTGGAAGCTTTTTTTGCAGAAAAAATGATTTAAAAAAAATTATAAAACCTTTAATAACTAATATGGAATTGGTTTTTCAAACATATGCACATCTCTTAAATGAATGTTTGATCTGAAAACCCTGCAGGCTCATCCAGACAGTCTCTTGGTGTGATTTGTCTAAGGCTTCCTTCCAAATGGGATGCAATAAGAGGAAACTGCTGTAAAAATACGGCAGGTGGCAAGATCATCAGTTTGGGGTTGCCAGCCTGTATTCACATGTTTTTTTTAATAAACAAAAGCAGAAAAAAAAAAACTGAGATTTAAAATGAAAAAATTTTATAGTTTTGCAATGAACCTTAAATTTCATTCTACCAAGTGAGCACAAAACATAACTTTTGGAAACCTATATTATATAGTTTTAACACACAACGGTATATTTGAATAAATTTTAAATGACCAAAACCCTACCTTTAATAACCCAAACCCATGTGAACCTTTAAACCCCTTTTAAGGACCCCCCCCTGTTTTGACCTTCCCGACACAGCCCCATTTTTAAATTTGCATATGTCACTTTATGTGAGAATAACTTTTTACATTTTACCTAGCCATTGATTTAGAATTGTTTTTCGTGACACATTGTGCTTTTAAGTTAAAAGAAAATTTTATCCTACAATCCTTGTTTTTTTTTGTGAAAAAATTCAAAATTTTATGAAAATTTTGAAAAAATTTTCGATTTTGAAAGTTACAAAATTTCTGCGGCAAGAAAATAATTTTCCCCACAAAATTTTTATAATAGCAACTCCATATTTTCCCAAGGGTTTTGGGATCATTTTTTTAAATGTCTTCTTTTTTTTTTTTTACGACATTTGGGGGCTTAGAAAAATTTTAGTAATTTCTCACATTTTTAAAAAATTTGCAATATACATTTTTTTTTGGGGCCACCCACTCTGACGTGGGCTTTGGGGGGC
>JAODAL010020930.1:0-68265 GCA_025379985.1 Phyllomedusa bahiana | reverse complement strand
TCTCAGGGGCCTTATTTGGAAAGGAGGGATACCTTTTGGGCTAGTAAAACCTGTAATAAGGGTTTTAAATTTTTATCAATATTCTTTTAAATTCCTATCCGGGCTAGCTCCAAAATAAATAAAGGATAAAAAGTTTTAAAAAAAAAAGATTTGGGTTTTAATCCAAGTATAAAATAAAGCCCCAAAAATTTAACCGGGGTAAAATGGCAAAACCCTTATTTTAAATTTTCCCCAAAACAGGGGGAAAATACATAAGCATTAAACATAAAAAAACATCTAACAAAAACAAAACCCCCAACATCATAACTAAAAATTTGGGCGAATTCCCAAAATTTTTTTTTCGTTATTTCCCCCCGAATTTCCCCGGAAAAAAATAACTTCTTTCCCGAATTACTTGGGCACGAATCACATTAAAAAAGACTATTTCCCCGGTTTGCACAGACCTGCAGGGTGCTGTAAAACTTGTGCCATGCTTAAAATGCAAGGGGGTTTGGGTTTTTTGGCCCCTTCATACAATGTTGGGGTTTTAGTATGAAAACGCAAAAGACTGCCCGCCCCCTTTTAAATGGGCTTCACTCAAAAAAATTCCCGGGGCATTTAAAGAGGGCAAAACTGCCCAAAAAAAGTAAAGGGGGGAATAAGCCTGATAAAGTCTGCGAGCGACAGCTGGAAAAAAAAAAGTTTGGGGCTCAGGTGGCAACAAAAGTGACAGAGTTTGCAGGAAACCGGGGGCACCACAGCAACATGAGGTCAAAAGAGTGGCATATTGTCATTCCGGGGGGTGGAAAAACCAGGAGAAAGGCCACGGGAGTGGCACAATGACAAAGTGTGGGAGGGCACGGCAGCAGCCACAGCGCAGCTTGAGGTCAACATTGGCACAATGACTTTCTGGAGGGGCAAAAACAGGAAAAGGCCAAGAGTGAGGCCACAGATGGGAAAATTAACAGTGTGGAGGTCAGGGCAGCAGCCACAGCAGGAAAGCATGAGGTCAACAGTGGCACAATACCCCGGGGTTTGGGTTCAGGGCAGCAGCCAAAAACAGCAGCAAGGGTTAACAGGGGTCAAATTTACAGTGTGAAAGGTCAGGGGCATCACCACACCCGCAGCATGGGGCCAGACGGGTGGCACAATGACACAGTGTGAATTCACGGCAGCAAACAGCAGCAGCTTTGGGGGTCAGACATTGGCACAATGACACAGTGTTTGGGTCAGGGCCCGCAGCCACGCAGCAGCATGGGGGTTTCAGACATTTGGCCACAATGACACATTTGGCTTTGGCACGGCAGCACCCCACAACAGCATGAAAAACAGACAGTGGCAAAATTTGAAATTCTGGAGGTGGCAAAAACAGGAGTAGGCCACAGAGTGGGAAAAAGACACAGTGGTGGGTCAGGGGGCCAGCACCAGACGGGCGCATGGGGTCAGACAATGGCAAAAATGACAGAGTGTGTAGGTCAGGGAGCAGCCACAGAAAGCAGCATGGGGGTCAGACAGTGGGCAAATGACACAGGGGGTAGGTCCCCGGGGCACCCACAGAGCAGCATTAGGCAGACAGGGGCAAAAAATGAAAACAGGGGTTACCCTTTTGGCACAGCCACAGCAGCAGCATGAGGTCAGACAGGGGCAAATGACCCATTGGTAGCCCACGCAGCAGCCACAGCAGCAGCATGAGGCCCAACAGTGGCACAATGACATTCGGGGGGTTTGGCAAAAACGGGAGAAAGGCCACAGAGTGGAAAAATTAACACGTGGGGTAGGTCAGGCAGCAGCCAGAGCAGCAGCATGAGCAAAACAGGCACAATACAGAGTGTGTAGGTCCCCGGAAAGCAGCCACACACAGCATGAGGTCAAAAAGGGGGCACAATGACATTCTGGAGGGGGGCAAAAACAAAAAATAGCCAAAGAGGGGCACAATGAAAAGAGAGGGGAAGGGGGACGGCGGGCGGGAGAAAACGCAGGGAGGTCAAGAGGGGGCACAATAAACACAGTGTGTATTTTCCCCGTCAGCAGCCACAGCAGCGAAAGAGGTCAAAACAGGGCACAATGACATTTCTGGGGGGGCAAAAACGGGAAATGGGCCACAAAGTGGGAAAAAGCCCACAATGGTTTTAGGTCACGGCAGCAGCCAGAGCAGCACATGAGGTCAACATTTGGCACAATGACAAGTGTGTGGGCCCACGGCAGCAGCCACGCAGCGCAAAGGTCAAAACAGGGGCACAATGCATTCGGGAGGGGAAAAAACAGGAAAAAGGCCACAGAGGGGCCACAATGACAGAATTGGAGGTGAGGGCGGCAGGAGAAAACAGCATAACTCGGGAGAGGGGGCAAATGACCCCGGGGTGGGGGGTCACGGAGCACCAAAAGCAGCAGCATGGGGGTCAGAAAGGGGCACAATTACAGAGGGAGGTGGGGGGCAATCCCAGCCCCTTTGGTAAAGATTTTTGGGTGGCAGAGGGAAAAACCCTGCAGAGGATGTGTGGCATCAGGGGGGTTGGTGGTACAAATAGTTTAAAGGCAGGTAGTTTAACCCGGGGGAAAATCATTTCTCACAGTTTGGGTGAGGCGTCTTTGGGTTGTTTGTAGTCTGACGCCTGAGGCTTTGGGTTGTGTGGAAATCCGGCCGTTTCCAACGCCTGATTCATTTTGGACAAAGGTCAGTCGTTCCACATTTCCCCCGGGACAAGCGGGTTTTTCCTTGGGTTAACGATGGCCCCCCCCCCCCGGCACTGAACACGCCGCTTTTAAATGACATACACGGGGGCCGGGCAGGATAGTTTCTCACTGCAAACTCGGCAATTGCGGCCCCCACATCCATTTTGGGGTTGGGGCCCCAAAATTTCCAGCGGATCTTTTAACTGGGTGGCGGGAGTGTTTTCCCAAAGTAGGCCACCACCTTTTGGGTTTTCAGGGTCTCTCCGGTCCTGCTGTTTGCTGCTGGGACTGTCCTCCTCACTGGGGGGGTAAAGGGAAGCTGCTCATCATGATTTCCAGACTTAGGTTGTTTCCCGGATGGAGCTGGTACTGCTTCGAACCCCCGACCCTTCCCCCCGGCAGCCGGGGGCAGTAGTACGTGAGCGCTGAAGAGCCCCCCAGTCAACCGCAAGGAGGGGGCGATGCCGCACATGGGCACGGCCAACTGAAATACGGAGGTTTTTTCCCCAAAGTTTTTTGAATTTGTCCTCCCTCTAATAGCTGGGAAAAAGGGTCCCAAAAAGGGGCCGGGAGCGAGGGTCCAATAGGGGTTTGGAAAAGCCAGAAGGCATCCCTCCCCCGGGATTTCTGACCAATCGGCTGCACCGCCGGGAAAAAACCCCAAAGGGCCGGGGGGGGGGGGGGGGGGGGGGGGGGGGGGGGGGGGGGGGTTGGGGGGGGGGGGGGGGGGGGGGGGGGCGGGCCATCTCACCCAAATGACTCCGAGGGGGTCCCTGCCTTTCCTTTTCCACCCAAAAAATACTGCCACGGGGCTTTCGGGTCATCCCGCCTCATCTTCCTCTCTCCATCTGCCTCCCCACCCGCTCCGCTCCTCCTCTCCCTTTTCACCTGGGTTTGAAAAAACCACTCACCCTTTACCCGTCCAAAGCTTCTGCTTCCCAAAAACCTCCCCCTCCTCCATTTCATCCCCACCGGACTCCCTGTGGGCCCCGAGATGTAGTCGCCACTTTTCCCAAATTTTCCCCCCGCCCAGACAGATTTTTCCGCATCTGTTTCCCGGGGCATGAAGCAGTGGGAAAACGTTATTTTATTTCCCCCGTCCCTGGCGACTGACAAAAAAAACGTCGCCCCCTCGAATGGGCCCCAAAAAAACGGCAGGGGTCACGCATGGGGCTTCCCCTGGCCCACATCAAAGTTACACAGGGGAGTTTTCTTTTTCTGTCCCGCCTGGGTCATCAAAAAAATCGTTAATTTCCCCTTTTTCTGTTCATACAGTCGGTCCAACATTTCGACTGGGAAATTTCCCTCGCATAAACAAGTGTGTTGGGGGAGGCCCTTTTTTGCCCCCTGCAAAATCGAGGGAAGGGGGTTCCCCCCGGCTTTGTCAAAAGGATAAAAATCCCTGCACAGTTTCCTGGCCATTTTCAGAATGTTCGAAAAATCCGGGGAAGACTTCAGGGAACCCCTTTTTAAAACCAGAATTTAACACGTGGGCCCTCCCGGGGGCATGGACCATCCCTCCTCGGTGCAGCAAAGGACACCAAGTTTTTTCCCCTTGTCCGTCCCCCCATGGTTCCGATTTGCAGTTGGCGCGGAGAAAGGGCCCCACATTTGATTTTTCTTCTGAAAAGACCAAAAGGAGCAGTTTTCCCCCCCTGTGGACTTTTGTTCGCCGAGGGAAGCCCCGGTGTAGAAAAGCCCTGAAACCGCGTTTTCCCTACACATTTGGTATGAAAAGGGGGCCATTTCTTGTGGGGCTGAGATGGGTGTGGAGGGGGAGGGGGCGGACATTGGCGGGAGGACCGCAATTTAACAACGTGGAGGAGAAACGGCGCTCCTGTCCCCAAATTTTTTGGGTTGCCTGGGCCGGAAGCAAATTCACCCAGTGGGCCGAAAAAGGGCATGTACTGGCCCTGACCGTAGTTACAGCTCCAACGTCCGCGAGCCAGTGCACCTTGGAAAAACCGATAAGCTCAAAGGGGGCCTTTTCCCACCTTTTGTTTTACTTTTTTATGAAGTGCTGTTTCGCCCTTTTTTGGGAAAAAAAATAACGGGGTTGGGAAATCTCCATCTCGACTCGGCACAAGCCAAATTGTTTTTTTGAACGGTGCAAGAGTCCACCATTTGGGAAAGGGGGGACTGCAGTACCAACAACTTGGACAGGGGCACGGTCAGGCCCCTTTTTCACCTTAGGAAAAGGTTGGAAAGCATACCTTTTTTTTTTCTTTTTTTGCCCAAACGCCTCACTGAACGACTGCTGGGGGCCTTGAGTAGCGAGGAGCAAGGGGCAAAATGGACCAGGAGATGATTTCAAAGAGAAACACCCCCGTTCTACCCAAAGGGGGGTGAGCCTTGACTGGGTGGGAAAAGGGGAAGGGGTTTCCACTTGGGGGGTTGCTTTCTGGGTTTTCTGCATCGGCGGGTGGACCAAACCCCAAAACTGAGAGGGGAGGGGGGGGGGGGGGGGGGGGGGGGGTTTTTTTTTTCCCAAAGGCCCCCCGGATTTGGGGACGCTGCATGTGTTGATTTCAGGGCCGTGATCCAAAAGTTAGCTCCCCGGGAAACGCTTCACTTTCTGCTTACGATTCTACATAAACCCCCTATTGCCCCGGCCCCCTCCGGTGTCTTATCGAAGAACTGCCACAAACCCCCGAAATAACGGATTTTAAAACCCCCAACAGCTCCCCCACTGAGTGACTACTGCCCCCGCTGGCCCCTTTTGCTGACCCCCGTGCCGCTACTTATCTTGGACCTGTGAAGCGGGTTTTTTTCCCCCCTGGCCGCTTGGCCCCCCGCCCTCACACTGTGCTATCCTTTCTGACTCACGGCCCACACGAAACCCCCCTTTCTGGGTGGGGCCCCTTACTGACGTGGGAAGCTGCCCCCTCTTTTCCCCGACGATGAGTAAGCCCTTGCCTTTACCCGCTCCCAAGTTCGGTCGCACCCTCATCATCTAATTTGGGGTTTCATCGTCACTTTCTGTCCCCCACACCGGGCTTGGTAGCCCGAGGCTGAGCCCCCACAACGACCTCCCCGCCCTCCCCACTTCTTTTACTTTGCCCCCTACTGCAAGAAAACGGGGGTATTTGGGCCCCCTTTCTTTGCTGCCCAATACTGCTGGGCCCCGCCCTCCTCAAAAAGGGTTTACCACGCAAAATAGTGGCGTTTTAGCCCAGACCACATATTTAAACTCTGGGGTGAGGGGAAATGGAAAGGGACCGAGGCGGGTTGAGGACAGGGGAGGGCCCCCTGACCCGCTTCCGGGGCCCTGCCAACTAAGGGTTGTTTTTTTTCTGGCTAGGATTGCCCCGATGTCATTTTGGGGGAAGTGGATGACCTAGTCAAAACCCTTCAAAAACCCTTGGGTTTTCCCAGTTTAGAAAACGGCCCGCTAGATGACAAAGGCAGTTTTTGGGCCCCACCGAGTTTACCCCCTGCAGGGGACGTCCCCTTTCTGTGCTGCGACCTGGGGCCCGAATGTTTGTGCCTCTGGGCCCCTCGCAGGGAAAGACCTTTCCACCCCCCCCCTGTCTGACATCTGTTTGTTCCAAAAAAGTACAGACACTTTTTTGATTTAAGATATCTGTATAAGGGTTTAAAAACACACCCGTATTTGCCCCCAAATGAAACCCCGTAACAACTTGGTAACCCTTGAAAAAAATTGCCTCCACAAATTTGCAAAAAAAAATTTGACTTTTTTAATGGGGCCTTTTTAAAAAACTCGGGTGTTTTTTAAACTAAATTTTTTAAAAAGCACAAACACCCCCCTTTAAAAATTAAAACTTTGGGATATAAATTATGCTAAAAGAATTTTTTTTTTGTGGGCGGTGAAAAAAAAAAGGGTTTTTATTTTATTTGATTTAACAACTGCAAACCCAAAGTTTAAATTTAAACCCCCCTGGAGGGAAACTCGCAAAAAAAAGGGAGCAACCAAAAACTACAAATTTGTAGCGTGTTACAATTGCATTTTTTCCTACGCCCACAACAAAAATAAAATTGTAATTAACCTTTGCTTGTGAAAAAAGGCTACGGGAAAAATGTAATATTTTTTTGGGGTGAAAATTTTTTTTTCTTGGGATCCCCACACTAAAAAACAACGCTTAAAAAACCCCCTGGATGTAAATTTTTCCAAAAAATTGCCCCCCACAAACTAGTAGCTTTGTACGTGTTACAATGGCGGGGGTTTTTAAACGCAAACACAACAAGGATAAAATTGAATTTAAAACCTTCGCTTTTTAAATTTATGCTGCAGGAAAAAAATGTAAATACCCTTGGGCGTTGAAAATGACGGTTTTTTGGGAATCACAAGCTAAAAAACAAGGGCTTAATTAACCCTTGGAGGGTAAATTCCCGGCCAAAAATTGGGGCCCCCAACAAATTAAAGCTTTGTATCGTGTTAAAATTTGGGGGTTTTTTAACCCCCACACAACAAGAAAAAAAAAATTTTGAAATTTAAACCCTTTCCTTGAAAAATTTAGGGCTACGGGAAAAATGTAAATTTTTTGGCTTGAAAATGACGGTTTTTTTGGGGAAACACCACAGTTTGAAAAACAACGCTTAATTAACCACGGGCAAAAAAATTGGGCGCCAAAACCCAATTGGGGGCCACCACAAACTATTAAACCTTTTGTAGCGTTTTTCAATGGGGGGTGTTTTTTACGCCAAAACAAATTAAGAAAAAAATTGAAATTTAACCTTTGCTTTTAAATTATGCTACGGGAAAAAAATTTATTTTAATTTTGGCGTTAAAAAAATTGAGGGTTTTTTTCCTTGGGTTTCCCCAAACACCCTGAAAAACAACGTTTAAATTTAAACCCCCCTTGGATGAAAATTTGCGCCAAAAAATTGAGCCACCACAAACTATTTTAATTTTTTTGTATCGTTTTTTCCCAAGGGCGGGGTTTTTTTTACGTTTAACCACAACAAGAGAAAAAAATTGAAATTTAAACCCCTTCGCTTTTAAAATCATGCAACAGGAAAAATTTTAAATTTTTTGGGGCGTTAAAAATTTAACGGTTTCTTGGGATCACCACAGCTGAAAAAAAAAGGGGCCTTAATTAACCATTTGGAATGAAAATTTGGGGCCAAACAATTAAAAGCCCCCAAACAAACTAGGGGGCTTTGTAGCGTTTTTAAAAATGCGGTTTTTTTTTTACACCACACAACAAAGAAAAAAATTTGTAATTAACCTTTGGGCTTGTAAATTATGCTACGGGAAAAATGAAAAATTTTTTGGGCGTCGAAAATAAACGATTTTTTGGGGTAAACCAAAACTGAAAAACAACGCTTAAATTAAACCCCCCTGGATGTAAACTGCGCCAAACAATTGAGCCACCAAAAAACAAAGTAGCTTTTGTAGCGTGGTTACAATGCTTTTTTTTTACCCCACACAAAAAAAGAAAAAATTTTTAATTTAAACCCTTTTTGCTTTTGAATTATGCCCGGGAAAAATGAAAATTATATTTGGCTTTTGAAAATGACGGTTTTTTTGGGGATCACCCCCAAGCTAAAAAACCCCCAAAATTCTTAATTAACCACGGGATTTTAAATTGCGCCAAAAAAATTGAGCCCCCCCACAAACTATTTAGCTTTGTAGCGTGTTACAATGGGGTTTTTTTTTAAAACGCCACACAATAAGAGAAAAAATTTGAAAATTAAACCTTTTGGGCTTTTTAATTTTATGCTATGGGAAAAAATTTTTATATATTTTTGGGTTTTTTTAAAATTTGACGGTTTCTTTTGGATCACCACAGCTAAAAACAACGTTTTAATTAACCCCCCGAGTAAATTGCCCAAAAAATAAAGCCCCCAAACAAACTAACCTTTGGGGAAGCGTTTTTCCCAATGGCGTATTTTTTACGCCAAAAACAACCCCGGGGGTTTAAAATTGAAATTTAAACCTTCGCTTGTAAATTTAATCAAAAGGAAAAATTATTTTTTTTGGGCGTTGAAAAAAAAGGTTTTTTGGAGTCACTACAGCTGAATAACAACGTTTAAAAATTTAACCCCCTTAAGAAATTTTGCGCCAAAAAAAGACACCAAAAAGGGGGAATTTGGTTTAATTTGAAAGGTAAAAACCTTTTTTCATTAAATGAATCCCAACAGGAACGGGCTTGGGATCCCCCTTGGATATTAAAGGGTCCCGTGTAATGGGTTTTTAAATTTTTATGAAAGCTGAAAGTGGACCCCAAAAGGGAAATTTCCGACCCAAAATACCCAAAAAAATCAGAAAAAAGAACGTTAAGAGAAGCAGTTTTCTGAAAAAAGCTAAAGACCCCCCCAAAAAAACCCCCCGCGGGTAAAAAAATCGGGTTCCAGTAACAATCAACCGCGGCAGCCCCTTTCCCCCTGATCAGTACATTAAAGAGCGATATAAAGCTCCCAGCGTCGCCCCCGATTTTTATATAGTTCGGGGGCCCACAGAATCCCCCCGGCCTCTGTTTGGGCTTAAATCTTTTCACATGTCATCCCGGCTTTTGCCCTTCTTCCTCCCAAAATTTTTTTTGCCCCATGTGCGCCATGACTGGGCAGCCTTTTTTTAATCAATCAAAAGCACACTTCTTTTCACCAGAACCCCCCCAAACCCTTTTCGATTTCTTTCAGAACCGAATTTTTTCCCTGAAATTCTAAAGGGAAATTTCCACTTTCGTTAGAATCAATTTGCCCATCCCCCTAATCATTCCTAAATTCCCCTACAACATACAAACAAAATTTAATTACTTTTTTAACCCCTACAACCTACTGACCCCCTAACTTGGCCTCGTAAATATGCAAAACTAAAACCAAAACCAACACCCCTTCACACAGCCCTTTGGATTCCACCCCTTACCCCCATATCTTCCTCCTTCTTTAGGGTTTTGCTCACCCCAAAACATCTTCCCATTTACCCAAAAAATCCATTATTTGTCGTGATATTCTTCTATTCCTAATGATGGCGCTGTGGTATTTGAAATGTCCTGAAGATCTAAATAAACATTCAATAGCATTCCAGTAAACAGTCAATGGGCCAAAGACAATGGGATATTACCCCAAGCTTATTTATTATCTGTTGCCATCGCATAGTGAACCATAGTTTCTGTTGATCAGCTGGAAATAACTGCCATTGAGTAAACAATAGGCTTTGTTGACAAGCTGGATAATTGTCATTGCATCCTGTTATTATCTGTTCCATCCTTGTTTCTCCAAGAAGAACCTGTTTAGGCACACACCTGGATGCCATACTTAGCTATGATCTGCAGATTATATTGGATATATTTTATGTTCAGATCTCAATATCCATATTAAATCCAACAATGCCTACTCTCAGGATACACTAGTATGTCTCACCAATCATAGTGACACTTGTTGTAGTGACCAAAAAGGATAATGTGAACCCGAGAACAAAAATGAAAAATGGCATAGTGCAAGAAGAAAATGTACATGGATAAATAAGAAAAATAAATCTTTATTAATGTAAAAATACAAATATCAACAACGTTAGTGACAGACAGCATCAAACGAACAAAATAAAAACTAGAAATAATCTGCATAAAAAAGGCATCAATTAAAAAAGAAAAGAAAATAAAACTTTGGCAGCTCAAATGCACAGATGCAAAATGGAACATTTTAGCGGGATATTACGGCTCTTTCATGGCTTGTCATTTTGGGGTTAAGTGCCTGTTACTTTATTGTGGCATGTACTGTCAAGAACAACAGCAGAATAAACAGATTTGTTTCATGCAGCATTTTGACTAAGCAATACAGCATACAACAGTGATGTTTGGGTTAATAAGGAAGTATTGCTGCTTAATGATTGTTAGGATAAGCAAAACACAAGTGAGAAAGAAGAAGGTGAATTACAAACATATTCAGATCTTTTGTCTGATAAAATATTAGTTCTACGAGAATTTATGTGGATGTCAAGAAGTAGCTTTTTCATGTCAAAGATGATCTAACACGGTGCCCCTAAAAATGGCTAAATAACACTTATGATGTTTGCTACATAGCAATATTATACACTGCAAATATACTACATAATCAGCAATGCCACACTGCTCTACATTGCTTAAATTTACAGCTCAAAATAGAAGTATGTTAACAGTGCTAGAGGTCATGTAACCCAAATGCCAGCCATGCTTCTTGTGTTAAAACTGGATACATAAAAGGTCCAAACTGAAAACTACTTACAAGACAAAGGATATTTACAGTTAACACATATAAGGATTCAGGAGCATTGTCATGCTTTTGTATTCAACTGAAAAAACACCTTAATGGGGATTTTTATGCATCTGCCTTTAAGCAGAAACAGAATTGAGCTTTTAGAGCAAGAAAATGACCCACAGAAATGAACTACCTCTGAATGGCTAAGGCATATGAACTTCAGGACTGGCCACAGAATGAAATGTTCATGAGCAAAACAATAAAGTACAGGAAAACGTAAAAACAAGTACAAAAATCAATCTATGTTCAATATCTAAAAAGCTAAATATTAAGCATTGGCTAGCATTCCTTACTTATGCTGTGAATTGCTATAAAAAGACAAACATATTTGAAACATTTCTTTAAATACTTTGAAGGGATATTTCCATTTTATTGATTTTTTTTAACCCTTTAAGGATCGAGGGTTTTTTTGCATTGACACGTTTGTTTTTTCCTCCTCGCTTTCCAAGAGCCATAACTTTTTTATTTTTCCACCTACATAGACATATGAGGACTTTTATTTTGCGGGATAAGATGCATTTTCTAATGGTAACATTCCCAATACCATAGAATATACTGGAAACCCGCAAAAAGTGGGTTAAAAAGTGAAAAAAAACATACTTTTTTACAGAGTTCACTCTCCAGTATAAATTGTGTTCTCTGTATTCTAGAAGTTGATGCAATTCCAGCAATACCAAATATGTAAGGTTTGTGTTACGTTATAGTACTGTAAAAAAATGTCAAACATTTTCTGTTATTGAAAATTGCATCTTAGTGCCATTTTCGGCGACCAATAACTTTTTTGCACTGTCAATTATACACTGAGCGAGGGTGCATTTTTGTGGCAAGAAAGGTACTTTTCATTGGTACCATTTTTGGATAGATTCGACTTTCGTGATTACTTTTATTCCAATTTTTAAGAAAATCTGAGATGGCCAAAAAAAAACTATTTTGGAGTTTTACATTTTTCTTCTTCTATGGTGTTCAGCGTGTGGGAAAAATTAATGTTACATTTTAACAGATTGGACTTTTTCGCATGTGGCGATGCCAATTATGTGTCACTTTTTTATTACTTAAATTTTTTTATTTGTAAAATGGCAAAATGGTGGGTGATCTGAACTTTTAATATTTTTTTTACACTTTTAAACTGTTTTCTTTACTTTAACATTAAGGGCCACATGTATAAACCTGTTTAGGTCTAAATCTCACTCTTTTGCCCATAGTAACCTATGGGCAAAAAGTGAGTTTTAGACCTAAACAGGTTCATACATGTGGCCCTAAGTCCAGTTAGGGTGCTTCACCACTAGGGAGCACGATCATTAATACAGCGTAATGGGTGTACAAAGATGGGGTCTTACTACTTCCTACCTGGGGGGAAAAAACATGGCAGCAATGGAAGACTTCACAAGGCTTCCAGTTGCCAAGTCAACTGATCTTGGCTTCGCAATCTCACCACAGGGGACTCGATCGGCGTGAGGAACGCAGCACCATTTCTCATTCATTTAGATGCCATGGCCATGCTTGCAGCGATGCCTAAAGGGTTAAACAGCACAGGATGGAGCCAGTGGGAGTTAGTTGCAAGTAGCAGCTAGCACCTGCCGACTGTCTAGTGGGATCACACAAGTTAGTGTTGTTAAAGGGTTAAACCTGCAGGTGAAGGTAAATAAAAATCACTGATGTAGAACTACCTGCTGCCTAACCAGGAAGTGTGAGTCTGAAGCTTGCTGTGACTTTGTAAAACAGCATGGTGAGACAACCTCTTTAAGGTCTCAACCTATTTTGGCCTGCATGAGGTAAGATTGTTTTTGTTTTTTTATCCCCACCTTCTGAGAGACATCTCTTTTTTATTTATTTATTTTATCAGCAAAGCATTTTAATGTCTTGTTTTTTAATGACACAATTTTGGGGTACCAACAGATTCAACAAAGATAACCTTGTGTGGTGGTGCATTATGATTCCATAGCACAGAAAGTTATCTTAGGTTATTAAGCGCTTTCCAATGGCCTTTTTGTGATCTAAGAACAGATAACACAGAAAACTGAAATGTTACTATGAAGCTAAACTTTGTTACAGTCATATAATGTATTAGAAAAGTTGTATTGATGTTCAAATGGATAAAAAACAGCAATTCCACAATTTTTAGGTTCTAATTTTGGATATAGTTTTTATCGCATTCACCATGAGGTGTAAATGACTGTTTCCTTTTGTAGGTTTATAGAATTGAGGCAATCCCCAAACTTATTAAGTCCCTCATGCTTTTTACTCGGTTTTCCACCCCTAAAAATTACACTTATGAAATGGGGTGCCCCTTTTTTTTTGCAAGTTTAATTTTTTGGGGTTAAATATCTTCTTTTTTCAGGTTTTAGGTAATCCTTGATAGGGGGCCAAACCTGATCCCACTTGATAGATTTCTTTACAAGTAATGTGACAAGTAATTTTGTTGCTATATCTTTTCCATCTTAAAATCCTACACCACAACGTCAAAGTGTAGATCATGAAGCAGCATGATATATAATTATTTTGAGCCAAAATAAGCTTCCCAGAGAGATAAATCAGTGAAAAAGCTAAGAAAATCTATATATTTTGTAACATGAACTAAGGTTAAGATACTGATTGAAATCTTGCAAGAATTTTACCATGTACTAATACCAGAAATGAAAAAAAAAATAGCACAAAATTGGTCTGTTATAAACGAGTATTCCAAACTCCAATATATCCACAAAACATATAAAATGAATGCAGAAGACATCAAAAAACAGATGTACTTTGAATTCTTCTGACTAGTACACAGCAAGATGAAAAAGAATATAGAATTTTCCCAAGGTTCTTTGCATAGGTCAACTAAGGAAAAATAGAAGTGCCGAAAATATCACACATCTTTTCCAACATGCATAACACATTAAACAATTCTATATCTGAAACCCTGAACTGCAATTTTAAGGTAGCAATTTTAGCCACTTGTTCCAAGGGTTCATATATGATTTGTTTCATAGTATAGGTGTTCTTGTAGGGTGAAATAACTTTCTTACAGACATTAATTCACATTGGTTCTTTCAAGTGTTCTCTAACAAAACCACATTACTTGCAATAGTTTATGAAGCTGAAACAAAAATATTAACTTAGGCATTAAGGATGACATCTATGAATTTGCCTTCACCATTTTTTTTGCCGTATATTGCTGGTTCTTTAGATGTATGAACAGGTGTATGGCAAAAGTTGGTGCAATGTGCACCTGACAACACATTTTAATGATCCAAAGTTTAGTGCGAAACTGCCATATGAAGTTTGGCGCATAACACTGTTTGTGGCAATCTTGAGTGTTATGCACTAAAATGTTTGCCACATAAAACTTTCATTCATACTGTCACATACACTCCTCTCCATCAATTTAGAACTGGTGTGTCGCCGCCAAGTTGCAAAAATAGCGCATGAAAATTCATAGATCTCACCTAAATTTACTTTTGGTAAAGATAAGATATCTGCTGTGACAATACACTACAAACAACCTTGTGTATATTTTGATTATGTAGTCATGGGTAATATCCTTTCATGGTCTTAACCTACTAAAGTGATGAAACATTTAGTGGAGTACTACATGACAGCAGGATCATTAAAAGCATAGGTTTGAAATGTCAAAATGTTTTCATTTGAGCCTTTCCTCCACTGGTATATTTTTTATATTAAAAATAATGGCTCCAAAAGTGGAGAAGGCTCTGAGTACATCAATGGTTCCAGTATAAATGGTTCCAATGTATCTCGTGTACAGTTATGCAGAAAACATCTTTTTTATTTATAACTGTTTTAAAAAATAAAACCTAGATATGGTCTTATATAGAGTATCAAGGCAGCATGCAGGCTGATTACAACAATATGTTCTCTTAACATGTACAGTAATTGCACTGATGTAACAGTGGGCACCGTGGACCGTTTCCAGCTGGTACATTAAAAGATTCATTCTGTTTTTAAGTCCTCAAATGGGTTAGCAACAAAAGCACATGAATATGACATGAAAAGGAGAACAACAAAAAAGTATGGTAGATATTATGCCAATCAATTAAGTGGTCCATTTACTCCGGAGTTGCTTTATCTTCTGCCTATATGAAATATGATCCAACGCTCTTGTTAAACTTATCCTCTCTGTGTTACACAGTTGAAGTAAAGTCTGGAATCAGCATTACTTCTTGTATTCTAGAGAACTGCTGACCATGGTTGGCATGTGGGGTGCCACTAAATAGCAGGGATATACAGTAAACTTGGGCTGCATTCATTGATTATCAATTAAATAAGGAAACAGTATGGGTGTAGCAAAGTTTAGCTTTACAGTGATATCGTGGCTTTCTGTGTACTAAAATCACAACAAAAGCCACTAAAAGCATAGAAAAGGTTGAAACAAGTTCCTGTGCTGTGGTATCGTGGTGCGTTATCTGTCAGGTTTATCTTTGCATGAAAGCAAGAAAGAGCAAATCATGTAGGGAGTACTCATTTTATATTTCGAAATACTGGGGCAAATCTATTATGGCAATTGTGATAGAATTTTCCTGGAATGTGTGCCATAATAATGTTGTTCATGCTTTACACCACATTTAAGTATTTTGGACAATTTTTAGATAAATTGGCGCTGTATTTATCAAAAGAAGTGTGGCTTAAAAGTAAGTAAGTCAGCTAATAGTAAGTGTAACATAGATATGACAATCCAAACTTGCACCTGGCTTATTACACTACGATAAAGCTGGCACATTTTTAGTCTGTCTAGTCTAAGTCTTAGTTGTCTAAGTATTAGAAATTATTAATAAATGTTCCCCAATGTGTCTGATTTTACTCCAATAAGTAGGTAGCTTAGGACATTCCAAAAATATATGACTAGGTAAAAATACTGATGATATTCAAATCAATAACCAAAATGTAAAAGTATACAAATAGCACAAGGAAATCTCCAAAACACATTGCAATTCACATGACTCTCCTTTCATAGAGATGTGTATGTATTAGTGGGAAACTTGGAAGTTCCAGACACACAAACAACTTCAGGCTCACACTTCTATGTTAGGCTATGGGTGGGTCTTACAGCAGAGAGAGGTGGCCGGCAACCTAGGGAAGCTTGTCTACAAAATCAGGAGATAAGATCTGCTCTTAATTCTGAAGAGAACCAAATCAGAACAGCAATGTTTTGGTAATAGTTTTTATTTACCTTTGCCTACATTTATAAATATCGGATCAGTTTTAAGGAACACCCTTGGCATCCAGTCTACTTCTTTGATCATGTCCTCTAGATGATTAAAAAGCTTATTGAAAATTGCCACAATTACATCATATAGATCTGCTAAGGTGTAGCTTTGTAGAGACCTTGTAATTTAAAGAAAAAACAAATAGTTCCAATTTAATAACATGGATAGCAAAGTCCTGTAAAAATGCTAGGGTATTAATCTGTCCTGCGCAGGACTGTATACATTGTGTGATCTGTACAATAGAGCAGCCTGCTTTTCTCATCTATGATCCGCTCCTCTTGACTTCCAGGTTCTTGTCCCTAAATCGAGGTGAGGCTCAATGTAATGGAGCGTGAGCCTCTCCAAAATGTCTGGATGATAACCTGGAAATCAAGAGCGGAATACAGACTAGAAAGGCAGGCTGCTGTATTGTACAGATTACACAATGTATACAGTCCTGCGCAGGACAGATCAACACCTTACAGGACCCGTACATGGCAATCTCTGGTTTGGTAGGTAAGTTGCAGTTTTTCTTCTTTTTTTGCCCACCCTGGCGCCAATGTCATGTTAATTTTTTTTTAATGGACAATTCCTTTATACTTGGCTTAGTAAGTACCAAATACTGAAAGCCATAAGATTCAACAAGAGCAATGTAAGAACTCATTGACGACTTTGCTAGAATAGTTAAGAGATTTTTTTCTGGAATTATGTGAAAATTATATGAGAAAGCAGAATCTTTACTTACCCATAAATTCTCCAATGCAGTGTGCCTGCCCAGCACTGTGGTAATAAAATTAGATACATCATTCACAAGAGGCTGCACATTATCCCTGGCCTTAGCAGTCTAACACTGTACATGCAAGCAACAACTGCTAAGGCCAGTGACTGGCTACAGCATCACTTTAATAATACAAGTGATGTATTCTCTTTAGAACCAACAGGAAAAAAACTGAAGCAGTATCAGCAGCATTGTAGCATTAGAGAATTTATGGATGAATAAAACAATGTCTTCCCTATTTCATATGAAATCCAGTTTTAACACTATTTTAATAAAATCCTTGGCAACTTTTCAAGCTAGTATGAATTGTTTTACAAATCATTGCTAATAATGCATAAACCACAACAGCATAAAATGGACAGATTTCTCAAAGTAATAATAAGAGCGCAACAGCACAATGCTGAAAGTTAAATGATATAAATATATTTTGCAAAAATAAGTATATTTTTCACACTTTATAAAGAAATACGAAAAGAAGCCAAAAAAACATAATAACACATAATACGACTAATGCTAAACACTGTTTCTCTTAAGCAGATAGAAAACAGTTATTAAATTATTTCTTGATATTTGGAGTTACATATACCTGGAAAGCCATTTTAATACTGCATGGAATAAAAACAACCAAATCTAAAATTAAGGAAGTAAACTTCTGATTCTGAAAAAAAAAAAAAACTTAGACCATCTTGAGATTCTATTCTTCTTTCAACAAATGTGGCAATATTAATAATAAAAAGTTTCTACCTGTTTTCTGTAACTTAAAGTTTAGTAATAATATAAAAATCACATTTAGTCTTTATCACTAAAAAGTTTTCCTAAAACATTTAATAATTATATTTTAAGCAAAAAAAAACAGGAAGTATTGTCCTAAAACTGTAAAAAAAAAAAGAAAATAAATAAAACAAGCAACAATGTTCACCTTGGGATCTAAGTACTGTACACTAGTGAGTATATTGCTTACATCAAAATTTTTGTTAGGACTACGCTACTGGCCCCTTAAAGATTTTTTTTGCAGCTGCAGCCAGTGTGCATATTGGTGCTTAACTTCTTAACGACCGCGCACCGTCTTTTGGCATCAGCTGGTGCGGGTTGTTCGTCTGCAGCGACGCCTTTTGGCGTCGCTGCAGACATCGGAGTTTGCGGCGCCTGGGGCCGTAGCTGAGCAAGGATTGGGGCTGTACTACACAGCCCCGATCCCAGAGCATGTCCTGGGAGCATCGGGGTGCAGAGGTTCCCCTGCTCTGTCGGATGATCGTAACACCCGGTGACCCGACAGAGCCCGGGAAACGGTTGCACAGTCAGCCCTGGGGACCTAGAGTGGCTCCAGAGCTGTCTGTGTACTAAGCCAGTGACTAGGACGCACTGTGTGCTGTCCAGATCACTGCCTGTGTCAAAGTGACACAGATTAGAATGTATTAGCATATATGAATTCAGCCTGTTGGGATATGCCCCCAGACAGGAAACGCCCTGGACACGCCCCCTGCGCTGTGATTGGCTGCCTGCACACTCTGTGTTTTCTCCCCTCTGAGCTGTTAAAATCGATAGTGAAACCAAAGTCTGCTGGCTCTATACTGATCTCCCAGCTCTAGGGTGAATGATCTGGGCAATTACTGGCTGTTTAAGTCACAGACCTCTCAAATAACACAATATTATAGAGTCTCCAGGCGGAAAGGAGGAGGGGGAGGGCAGTGTGTTTTTCTCCATATAAAACAGTAACACAGACTGCAGCCTGGTAACAGAGGGGAAGGGGGGCAGTGTACACTCCTCAGATGTCTCATCAGTTCAGACTGTGTGTATAACTGCTTATAGCCCAGCAAGGAGCTTGTGGAGTCAGCCTGAAGCTCTGTAGACATAAGCATGCAGGAGGCTGCAGATCTGTTCTGACCAGACATCCTTCTGCTTCTACTGCCTCTCAGAATGATGATGTCACAGGTCCTCAGTGAGGAGACACGCCTGCTGAGAGAAGAGACATGCCTGCTGAGAGGAGAGACTCGCTCCTGGATTTCAAGTTCAAACTCAGAGAATTTGCTGAAGAGCACGAACAGTTCAAACGATAAAATTCCTTAATGCGTTATGCACTTGAGCCAGTCCCTGGCTGGGGCAGGGGTTTTAAACAGCTTCCTGTCTGCCAGTCTCTGCTGGTAATTGCTTTTGGTGTCCTAGCTGGTTATTTTGCTCTGCTGTGTTGTTTTGCTGGTTCTTGAATTTTGGCTATTCTTTCTGGTTAGTCTCCCGCTCTGTCCTTTGGTACTTTGCTTTCTCCTGGTTTGACCTCAGCCCGTATGATTACTCTTTATTTGTTATCTGTGGTGTCTGCTTCTTGTTTGTCATACATTTTGCCTTCTGTCTATTTGTAGTGTTGAGCGATTGCGTTGGCTATCGAGATCGAGCGATAGTCGATAGTCGGCCGCTATCGATAAGGTTTTTCGATAGTGAGCATCGATTATGAGCGATTACCATTAAAGTCTATGGGACAGCAACAACACCTTCATTATTACACCCAAACAAGGCTGGAGAAGCTGAAATTAACAACCACAACAGTCAAATGGATACGTGCTACATCTTATGCAACACACTTAGGTTATAAAAGTCACAGAACCTTTCAATTCACCTGTGGTGAATATAGAATTGCTGTTTTAAGATTTACGTGGATGCTGCGTCAATGAACAAAGCTGGGTGCGAAAAAGTCAAAAAACACGTATCTGTTATGTTTTCGTATAATACACTGTATTTTTTGCACCTTTCAATTCACCTGTGGTGACTATAGAATTGCTGTTTTAAGATTTACGTGGATGCTGCGTCAATGAACAAAGCTGGGTACGCAAAAGTCAAAAAACACGTATCTGTTATGTTTTCGTATAATACACGGTATTTTTTGCACCTTTCAATTCACCTGTGGTGACTATAGAATTGCTGTTTTAAGATTTACGTGGATGCTGCGTCAATGAACAAAGCTGGGTGCGCAAAAGTCAAAAAACACGTATCTGTTATGTTTTCGTATAATACACGGTATTTTTTGCACCTTTCAATTCACCTGTGGTGAATATAGAATTGCTGTTTTAAGATTTACGTGGATGCTGCATCAATGAACAATGCTGGGTGCGCAAAAGTCAAAAAACACGTAACTGTTATGTTTTCGTATGATACACTGTATTTTTGGCAACAAACAACCTGTGCTGACTACAAGATTGCTGGATTGTAATTTAACTGCAAGGTGGATATATCAACAGTCACAGTTGTAATGGGTAAAATTAAAATGAACACATATCTGAAATGTATACTGATAATAAAAGTGGAGTTTTGCACCTAACAAAGAGACCTGCAGTTACTAGAAATGATGTGTATCCAATATAAGTTCAGGCTGCCCAATATCTAGGAAATATTTCAATAGCAAACTGTTAATAATAAAGATATTCCACTACAATGTCTACACTAAGTCTTGGTGAACTTTATCCAGTGTTCTTTATAGATAGAGCTTGTCTGTGTTCGCCCGCGGGGCCCTCCCCTGCTCCCCCCGCCGTGAATTTACAGCGGTAGATGCTGCTTTAAAATTCTCTAGCTAACTACATAAAATCTTCAAATCTCTAATATAACTAAATTGGAAGGATCACAGCTAATAGTAGAGGTTTCTCTGTGCAGAAATAGACTAATTTCGCTGAGCTGTTTGGCCACAGGCAGAGCGCAGGTCCTATCCCTATGAGACGCTGAGAGACACTGAGGCTGAAACAGGAAACGCTGTTCTATGTAAAACGAGGTCATGTGATTTTTCCAGCCAATCGCAACCATACACATCCCAGTCATGACGTCGCACACACATCTCACCCTGCTCTATTCTGTAATCTGATTTGCTGGCCGCCAAAATTCCAGGAAGTGCCGAAAAAGGCACGATCTTAATAGATGATGCTCAGATTTTAACCTTAATTATCGCATGATCTGGAAATTTCGATCACCATAAAAACCTTGCCGATTTCAACTTTGTCGATAAAAATCGCTCAACACTATCTGTTTGGCACCCATTTTACTAGGTAAAGCTCAGGAAGAGATTTGAGTGTGGGGTAACCCTTTTTCGGGGCATTTTCCCTGTTTACACAGGGTAAGCCAGGGCAAGACAAGGGTGTCTCTTACAATTGTTCAAACTGTAAGACAGGACCACATATTTCCTAATGAAAATACCTTGAAAAAAAATGTGGCTTCAATAGGATTGTGCTGTTGTCACAGGACTAACACTCCTGTCATGGCAGAAGGAATCGATTAGTTCACATCATTCTTGTGGCAGAAGTACCAGGTTTATAAAGAAAGTAAATGTTGTGCAGAGTGGGTGCACAATGGCTGTTACTGGAGGCACTGGAACTGCAGCTGTTCTACATGTCTTCTTTGGAATGGATAACAACAACTGCTTAGCTCCCAGAAGAAAATATTTGGAAATCCCCAGTTAGAATAAAAAATTGCCGATATGTGTATATTTTCTTGTCACTATAGACTGAATTTTCCATAAAATTTTGGAATATTGCAGTTTTTTATGGCCACTTACCATTAGACATGGGCGAATTGATTCTAACGAAGTGGAATTCATTTAGAATTTCAGGAAAACTTCAATTCTGAACGAAGTCGAAGTTGGGGTAATTCGCGGGAACGAAGTGTTTTTTAATTGATAAAATGGCTGCAAGCACATGCCGTTACATGGGGCAATGACGTCTGGGAGGAAGAAGGGCATAGCCTGCATGACATGTGCAGAGATGAAGCCAATCGGAGACCGGCGGTATTCTGTGACATCACTGGACTATATAAGTCCGGGCGCGACGCTGGGAGCTCATACCGCTCTCACTGTACTGAGTAGGGACGGTGCTGCCGCGGCTGCTTATTATATCTCATACTAAAAAACTCACTTTTATATAGCGATTTTGGGGGGTGTCACAGCTTGTCTCAGAGACTGCTTCTCTTACGTTCTAATTCTGATTTTGTGGGGTATTGGAACTGAAGTCCAGTGTGTGTCCAATGCAGCTGCATATACATTTTAATGCTATCTGCTCAGTTCTTCAGCACATTGAATATCCAAGGGTTATCTAAGCCTGTTCCTGTTGTATTCATTTAAAGAAACAGCGTTTTTACAATCCAAATACCACTTAATTTTTGGTTGCTCATTTCTTTTGCGCAATTTAGATCCAGGGGTTAATTAAGCGTTGTTCTGCTGTTGTGGTCACTAAAAGAAACATTCTTTTTCACCTCCAAAGAAGAAATTTTGCCTGTAGCATAATTCATAACCGAAGGTTAATTACAAGTTTTTCTGTTGTTCTGTACCGTAAAATACACGCCATTTTAACACGCTACAAAGCTGGTAATTGTTGGCAGCATATTTCTTTTGCGCAATTTACATCCAGGGGTTAATTAAGCGTTGTTCTGCTGTTGTGGTCACTAAAAGAAACGTTCTTTTTCACCGCCAAAGAAGCAATTTTGCCTGTAGCATAATTCATATCCAAAGGTTAATTAAGCCTGTTTGTGCTTTTATATTCAGTAAAATACACAGTGTTTTTAAACGGCACATACAAGTACATTTTTCCTGGCCATTTGTGGAGCGCAATTTATATCCAAGGGTTACCCAAGCTTGTTAGTGGGTTCATTTGGAGTCAAATACAGGGTGTGTATTTATCATATACAGATATCTTCATCAAACAGTGTTTGTACATTTTAGAACAAACAATATGTCAGACAGAGAGATGGCAGGCTCTTCACCTGCGAGTGGCAGTGGCACAAACATTCCTGGAGCAGGCCCAGGTTGCAGCACAGCAAGGGTACGTTGCAGCAGTGGTCACTCGGTGAGGCCACAACTGCCGCTGTCATCTAGCGGCCATGTGCTGACCAGCAACACATGGGTTCTTGATTGGTTGACTAGGTCATCCACTTCCTCCAATATGACATCTAACAACCCCAGCCAAGAGTCGGTGGGAACGTCAGACACAACCCTTAGTTGGCATGGCCCGGGAGCGGGTTAGCGGCCCCCATCTGTCCTCAACCCCCCTCTGTCCCATCCGGTTCCCTCTGCCAGAGATCTAATATGTGGTCTGGGCTCAGCGCCACTGTATAGCGAGTATGAACAACTTGAGAAGGGTAGTCAGCAGCTACTTTGCAGAGAAGAAATGGGGCCAATATCCCCTGCTTCTTTCAGTAGGCGGCAAAGTATAGATGTGGAGAGTGGCATGGGAGGTCATGTTGTGAGGGGTCAGCCTCTGCATGCCAAGACCGGTGATGAGGACAGCAGTGACGATGAAACACAAATAGATGTTGATGTAGCTGACCGCACTTGGGAGCCGGGTGAAGCAAGGGCTTCATCATCGTCAGGAGAATAGGGCGTCAGCTTGCGCGTCAGGCAGCGGCGCAGCCAGCAAGTGGGTTATGTGGCCGTGAGTCAGCAGGGTAGCAGCAGTGTGAGGTCGGGAGCCAAGCGTCCATGGGGTAGAAAACCCACTTCGCAGGTCCAAGAAAGTAGCGGCACAGGGGCTCAGCGAGGCAGCGGGGGTAGTAGTCACTCAGTGCGGAGTGTTGGCGGTAAAATCAAATACTCAGCGGTGTGGCAGTTCTTTGCTAAGACACCGGAGGAGCCGAATATTGGAATTTGTAGAATCTGTAGGCAGAAAGTGAAGCGAGGCCAGGGAGCTAACGTTGGCACCACGGCCCTGCGTCAACACATGCAGCGTCACCATCCGGTGGCCTGGGAGAAACGTGGCTCAGATGTGATGGTCCATCCTGCCGCCGCAGCAACAGCAGCGCCCAGTGGCACGCATGCCATTGCAGCCAGTCAAGGCTCCACCACCTCTGCAGAAGGGAGCTGTTTCTCTTTGCCATCATCTCCCGGTCCAGATGCTCCTGCTCCTCGCTACTCATGGCGCCAGCAGTCATTCAGCGAGGCGACTGCAAAGAGACAACAGTATGCGTCCAACCATCCTAAGGTGCAGAAGCTGACCGTGCTCCTGTCCAAGTTGTTGGTACTGCAGTCCCTCCCTTTCCAAATGGTGGACTCTGCACCGTTCAGAGAACTAATGGCTTGTGCCAAGCCGAGATGGAGAGTTCCCAGCTGATATTTTTGTTCCAAAAAGGCAGTACCAGCACTTCATAAATATGTAGAACAGAAGGTGGGCCAGTCTTTGAGCTTATCGGTTTGTTCCAAGGTGCACAGCAGCGCGGACGTCTGGAGCTGTAACTATGGTCAGGGCCAGTACATGTCCTTTACGGCCCACTGGGTGAATGTGCTTCCTGCCCAGGCACACCAACATCTTGGCTTTCTCCTCCATGTTGTCAAACTGCGGCTCCTGCCCCAATGTCCGCCTCCTCCTCCTCCACCGCCACCACCATCTGAGCCTCCAAAAGTACTGCTCCATCATACCACATGTGTAGGGCACAGCGATGTCACGCAGTTCTACACCTGGCTTGCCTCAGCGAACTAAGTCACACAGGAAGGAGGAACTGCTCCGCGTCATGCAGCTGGAAATCGATGTGTGGCTTTCTCCGCACCAACTGCAAAAAGGAACCATGGTGATGGACAATGGGAGGAACATGGTTTCCGCACTGCACCGAGGAGGGATGGTCCATGCGCCCTGCATGGTGCACGAGTTCAATTTGGTTGTGAAAAGGTTCCTGAAGTCTTCCACCAATCTTCCACCAGTGGCAGCTCATGCGTGACACCTGCTGTTTGCTGAGACCATTCGAGGAGGTGACATTATTTTTCAGTCGCCAGGACTACGGGATGAATAACGTCATTCCACTGCTTCATGTCCTCTACTCTCTGTCATTGTGCCACTCTGTGGCCTATTACTGTTTTGTCACCTCCAGAATGTCATTATGCCACTGCCTGACCTCATGCTGCTGCTGTGGCTCCTGTCATGACCTCCACACTCTATCATTGTGCCACTCTCTGACCTCATGCTGCTGCTGTCGTGACCTCCACTCTCTGTCATTGTGCCACTCTGTGGCCTACTACGGTTTTGCCACTGCCAGAATGTCATTGTGCCACTGCCTGACCTCATGCTGCTGCTGTGGCTGCTGCCGTAACCTCAACACTGTGTCATTGTGCCACTTTGTGGCCTACTCCTGTTTTTGCCACCTCCAAAATATCATTGTGCCACTCTCTGACCCTTATGCTGCTGTGGCTGCTGCCGTCACCTCCACACTCAGTCTACTTTATCAGTCTACATTCCCACTTGAGTTTTTTTGGTCAGTTTTGCCCTCTTAAGTGCCCAGGGAATTTTATAGTGAAGTGATTCTAAGAGCAGCGGCAGTCATCTGCGTGTCATACTAAAACACAACATTGTATGAAGAGCAAACCAAGCTCCCTCTGCATATTTAAGCATGGCACAACGTTCTACAGCACCCTGCAGACTCTGTGCAGCCTGGAAATAGCTGTTTTTTAATGCGATTCGTCCCGAAGCAATTCGGACCGAAACAAGTTTTGTCGGGAAATTCGACGAAGTCACCGAATCAAATTTTTGAGAACTTCACCCATCTCTACTTACCATATTCTAACACCTTGTGTAACCATAAAGGTCCACTGTACTTCAGTTTCTTATGATCATCGCAGGATTAAAGGGTAAAATGACACCTTTATAATGTGGCTAGACGCAGAAAATAAAGCATTACATCATTGACATAAACAAAGTGGCACAGTTCAGCTCCATAACGGCATGTCCCCACGACAGGTTTTTCAGCCGGTTCTACAGACGGTTTTCGGTTTTAAAAGTGATCTGTAAACCGGCTGTCAAACTTTATCATGGACCTTAATGGAAAATCCATGCAGCGGTCCCCATTGAAATACACTGAACATGTTCATTCTTCCGCCCGGTTTTCGGGTGCAACATGAACCTGTCAATGTGAAGGGGGAGGGCTTTTCTCCACAAACCGAAGAGAAAAGTCGCCCCCCTGTGGCTGTGTGCACAGCCCCAAAACAGAACAAATACTGGTTGGATAATCCGACCAGTATTTGTCTGTGCCGTGTAAATGGCCCCTAAAACCCACTCTCTGCATTCGAGCATGCACACAGAGTATGTCTTCAACAGTCTCCTAAAGATGTCCATAGAAATTTTCCTTACTTTTTATGTCTAGATGTCAACAGTAAGACACATATTTGTAAGGGTGTAGATGCAAATAAACACACAGTCAGAAACCCCCAAAAAACTGAAAGGATCCTGTTTAAGTCTATTGTTTAGTTACTAAAATAAGATGAAACAATAGCTTTATGACTCCTTACAGGAATAAGACAGACCATTTTAATTCATGCCTTTGTATTTCTTAATGATGCTGTTCTCATTTATTCAAATATTAAGAATTTCTTGTAATCACAAAACCTTTCCCTTTTCTAGCAATATTTAATTATGATGATCAACTAAATGACTCTGTATTTCTAAATGAAGTACATAATTTTTCTGTATACCATCACAAAGGTGGATTTCTCTATAGGGCTGTCTTATTCTGTACACAGATCATTAACTGCCTGAGACTTCCATTTGTCCTGTGACATTGAGGAAGGAAATTGTACTTCTTTCTCTTGGATTTGCTCCAGTACTTAAATTGCTGCTACATTGCTTTAGCATTTGTCACAATTGATGACTTATTGTAGCTGATAAATGTGTCAACTTTGTTAAGTTATGATACATGATGTTGCTTAAATATCTTATACAAATTTGATATTAACTCAAACTTCTTGTTCGACAGAAATTTCTTATGACATCATGGGATATGCTAAAATAGATGAGGATTTAAAACTAGTCGGAAGAACTTGTCTTAATAAGATATTTTCAATTAAAGGTTGAGCAATGCGATATCAGTCTTCATTTATCACTCAAGTCAAGTTATCTAATCTTCCAATTTAGGTACATAGTATATTCTACTGGAATTAATGGAGCCTTATTTTAAATGCAAATTAAGACCCAATTTCTATCACCTCAAAAAGGTTGTATCATGTCTTTCACAATGTAAAAGATATGACAGACGTGTTCTATAATAGGAATTTGATTAAATAGAAGTTTGTACTGCAATAGACACATTATATAGAAGCATCATTGTGATAACCTAAAGCTCTGTCCACACAATGAGTATTTCAAGTCAGAATCCACACAGAATGCTCATCTTAAACCAAAAGTAAATCATTCCCATTAACATCAATAGAAAATATGTGTTGTAGTTCTTACAATGCATATATTCGGCGGTCAGTTTTTCACCATAAAAACACTTGGAACATGTTCATTTTTTGGTCGGAAAATGCATGGAATTTACTACTAATGTCAATGTGGATGGCTAAAAACCTCATAGCAAAATTTACCCCAAACATTTTTAATGTGGATTCACCTCCCAAACCCCATAGGAATGAATGGGACTCATTTCTGACTGTAAACCACAAGTGAAAAAACTAACCCTAAATCCATATGCAACAACATGTGAAATACTCGTTGCCTGATAAGGTTGTCAATGCTTAGTAGATGCAGTAAGATGAAAAGGTATTGTTTTTAAAAAGGGATCACATCACACTAATGTCTGCCATAGAAGTATTCTGTAAAGTGTTTTTTTTCCAGTAGTAAAACATTAAGGGCCATTAATCTTATATTTGTGGTAACCATCTCCAGAGAGTCCTGATAGAGCCAAACTGCTCGTGTTGGACCCCCAGCTATTATACACTTATGGGATTGTAACAGAATACATACAACTATAGGGCTATTCTATCCAAACCTTTTTATGTTTATGTTACTAACTACAAACAAAGGCCTTTCCTGTGCAAAGATGGGTTTTAAGTATATAAAGTACATTGGTACTGGCTGTAACAGTCATAAATGCTCTAAAGGCAAGTGATTAGACAGAGAAGACTGGTGGTGAAGTTCCATCAGAAATTTTCACCCTAAATACCCTGAAACGGCGTATGTAGATGAGCGATATTAGCTTGACTAATATTCCTTTTTGCTTCTCTAAGATTCAGTGAATCAGAAGTAAATTGAGGATTTGTTAAAACCAATAGAGGGCGCAGTGAGCTTCCCAGCTCCTTTCCCATAATGCCTTGTGATATGCAGATGCTTAGTAGTGGGCTAAAAGGCAATCAAAACACTACACACCTTAACTGGTGCTCTCCATAAGGAGAGATGTTCCCCTTCTCTCAGCCACTCATTGCCTCCCACCCAGTCAAGCCAGTATCGCTCTGCTCTACACTGATGAGGGGCAAAACCCCAAAATGGCGTATGTTGATGAGCGATATTGGCTTGACTAATATTCCTTTTTGCTTCTCAAAGATTCAGTGAATCAGAAGTATATTGAGGATTTGTTAAAACCAATAGAAGGCACAGTGAGCTTCCCAGCTCCTTTCCCATAACGCCTTGTGATACACCCTAAACAGTGTCAGACTGGGGAGCCTGGGACCCACCAGTATAGCTAATTGTCAGAGTTACCATTGGAGTTGATTCTTGGTTGCCACCAGTGGAGATGATTCTTGGGGCCCTCTCTGCTGCTATTGTTCATTACTTCAGATACTACACAGGACTCTTGCACTCTGCCTTTGGTTTACTGCCTCTCTTCCTGAGAAGCAGCCCAAAACCCAATGGCCCACCTGTGGTTTCCTCTGCTCCCCTGAGGGCTAGTCTGAGCCTGACCTTAAATGACTTGTTTGTAATAATATGTCAATACACATCAGTAGGGGAGCCAAGTACTGTAATTTGAATGACCAGCTGTCGCCTAAAATTGTACCCATACTTTATCAAGGACATTTTAGGCAAAAACAATAGCAGCAAAAACTGTAAAGTGCTAATTAGTACAAACATTAGTGTGAACTAGACACAAGAACTGATTTAACAATATACAATTAAAGTGGGTAATAGCACTGTTGCTCTTTTCCTATAAAGCACAATAATTGTAGCTTTGAAGACTTCACTGTCAAGTCACATGGTAAGTAAACTGTCACATGTCACATAGTAATTATGTTTTAGACAAGACGTTTGCATACCATAAGCAATCAATCACACACTGGAAAGGCAAATATTAACATTATTATTATTATTTAACTCTCCAACAATGCTTTAATGTTGTCGGAAAAACGTTTCTAAGATGAAAGGAGAATGATTTCCTTCATACACAGCACATACGACTAGATCTATGTATTTATCATTCACTATCGTAATCATCCATGTAACCCTGGAAAAAGAATGTAGTAGAGTCATAAATTAACATTGTTTAGGGCTTATGGAAATCATAAAGTGAGGTCTTACACTATGTGAGTCAAGTAAGCATCTTTTGCTCTGACACTAATGTTAAACATGCACAGTAGATGTTTAGCAGAAGGAAACTTCCCTGACCAGATGATCTTTACTCCAGGTGCATAATATGGAGTTTAAATCACAAAAGTAAGCAATGAAACAGCTCACCTAACCAGATCTACACAAATCCAGCAGAGACCACTGCTTCAGTAATGAGGAAAAAAAGAAGATTGAAGAAAAATATTCCAACATTTTACTGTAGAGAATAAAAAAAAAACATGTAGCAAGACATAAATCTGATTACGCATTTCAGGCCACTAGGGCCCTTAGACGTAGCATGATAACAGGATAGAAAATCACGAATATATACGCAGTCACTCAATCAAACAATTATAGGTACATAGGAAACACATGGGATACATATAGTCCATTGGAAACTAAGAAACCAAACTGAAAGCATATGAAAAAATAATATTTAGTAAAGTTTATTTTTAATAATGCAACAAAAGGTCATGCCTATGATTCAAACCATGAGGAAAACATGTATCTCACATAAAAATCCAGAAAGTCTCAAAAGCTTCTCCAATGATCATACCCTGTACTCGAAGAATAGATGTTTTCCATGAGTGATTGCAGAAAGCTTTTGAATCAAGGCTTTCCGGATTTTTGTGTTAGATATACATTTTCGTCATCACATACATCATGGTATGAATCTTAGCCATGGTCTTTTGTTGGATTATTATACATATATGTATAATAAATGTTAGTTATTTGTATGTTTTCTGTTTGTTTTTTTAGAATATAATGGTCTTTATGCATCCCATGTGTCTCCTATGTATCTGTAATTGTCTTATTGAGTGACTATGTATATACACGTGTATATGGCATTCTTTATCCTTTTTATGCTATGACTAAGGGCACTAGTAGCCTGAAACACGTTAGCAGATTTATGTTTTCCTACATGGTTTTTAATTCTTTACAATAAAACATTGGAATGGAATATTTTTCTTTATAGCACTCTGGATTAATCTTTTTTTTCATAATATGAATTAGGTAATCCATGGACCCCCTACAAATTAAAAATAATCATCCGTTATCTTTTGGATTAATTTTGGAAATCATCATGAAAAGACCAAAACAGTAATCAGATGCTAGGAGGATAACTATAAAAACTGATCTGGGGTCTGACTAAAGTAAGGGGATTAGTTATCTGAAACTAATATAGGAGTTAGGGGTCTGTATATATTTACGTTTTATGGTCTAGGTTCTATACTAATACAATATATAGGTCTGATCTGGGATCTGATAATAATACAAAAGTATGGCTTGGGTCTTATATTACTTAAGAATCTGGGACCATATATTAGCACAGGGCTGTGATCTTGGATCTAATATCAATATAAGGGATTGCATATATTCAGGGGTCTGGTTTGGGGTCTGATAATAATATGGTATGAGATTTGGTCTAGTCTGGGATCCTATGAATAGGTCTTAATAGGTATTTTGGGGGAGGGGTCTTATAATGTAGAGTCTGTATATTGTTAAGGTGTTTTTTATGGGGTCTGAAATGAATTTAGTAGCCTGGACTTGGGTTTAATATTAATATAAGGGTCTGTTCTGGGGTTTGAACTTAATATATGAAGTCAAAAAATATACAGTACTTCAAAAACCTGGCTGGGTTTCTAAACTGAATTTTGGTGGTCTTATGTCCAAATTTATTTAGGAGTCAAATCTGGGGTCTTATTAATTTAGCACTATATTTTTTTTTTGTCACAATCACCGCCTGCCATGTCATCATAACAGCTCACTTGTTTCTCACTGATAGCATGAGTAATATGAAGTGTTAGACAGATTAAAATTTGCTTGACGCTCTCTGAGTTGCACACCAAACTCAGCTGCCACAATTAAGTCATGCTCTTATATCTGGCTTCTGTGCTTTGTGACTGTGCTTTAATTTACTTCCACCTGGGCTAGATCATGGTGATACACCACACTCTTGAAACTGATTAATATGTTCTACTAGGTTCTATTAAAGTGCAAAAGTATATTTACTGCTATCTTGCCTTGGTTTGTTCAAGTTCTCTGTCTTAACATTCTGCTTGATCCTTAGCTTGCAAGTAATTTTCCTGTCATGTGATTAACTTGACTAACCACTGAATTTGTCTCCGGACTTGATACTTTATCTTGGACACCAACCCATCTTTTTAAGGGAAACTGCAGAATTATAGCTCAGGGGTTCAAATTAGTGATCATAATTGATTTGAAGGTCCCGTCTAGGGTATACATTATTTTGGGGGTCTATTAAGGGATCTCAGTGTATTCCTGGGTCTAGAATTGTTAAGGGGAAAATTTAAGTAAAATTAGGTTAAAGTCCACCATGGCTCTCATGTTAACAAAGTGATGAGACAACCTCTTTAAATAAAAAAAATAAGCTTTACAAATAAATAATATTTCTAGGATGACAACTGAACAAAGTCTAAGAAGGAAATATAGGGTGTTACAGTTTACGCAAATTTTCTAATTGACTTCTAATTGTCGATTCTTTACAGTTTTCAAAATTGATGATAGCTGTCATTCAGTAGAAATCTTTAGTTGATACTTCCAGGGGAAGAGATTAGTCTGGGTTGTGTAATGATTGACAAGTACACAGCTCAGTGCAATAATAGCTATTGTTATTAAAGCCATAAATTTTGCAACCATCACATCGCTAGGTCAGATTTTTCCTGTGAAACTAAACAATGAAGGTTTCCACTTTATCAAAGTAAGCAGTGATCTTGAAAGCAGTAAGAAGTATAATTCTCTATTAAATTGGTAAGACATTATAAAAGCAGCATTGTGCTTACCAGTAACTTCTAATTTATTGCCTAAGTGCATCCTTATAATAGTGCTTAGAATAGAATATTGCATTAAAGTGTGACAGGTCCCACCTCTGGGACCAGGATCTGTCTCCAGAATATGCCCCCTAAACTGCCTGATCAGAATTGAAAAGTGGTCATGTTTGCACAGTTACTCTATAATCATTTCATTTCAAAGGGAGTTCATAGTACAGTTGGGCGGTTGCACTGGAAATTCCCATTGAAATTAATGGAAAGTAACCATACAAGCATTGCCACTTCTCCATTCTGATTAGGCACTTTACGGAGCATGTTCTGGAGACACAATAGGGAAAATAAGTTTTTGATACATTGGCGATTTTGCAAGTTTTCAAACCAACTCAGATGGAAGAGGACTGTAATTTTTATAACTTAGAGACAGGATATTAAAAAAAAAAAAATCCATAAAAAACACATTGTATGTTTTTTAAATAATTAATTTTCATTTTACTGCATGAAATAAGTATTTGAACACCTATCAACCAGCAAGAATTGTAGCTCTCACAGACCTGTTAGTCTTTCTTTAAGAAGTCCTCATACTCTGCACTCATCACCTTTATTATTTGCACCTGTTTGAATGTGTTACCTGTATAAAATACACTTGTCAACACACTCAATTAATCACACTTCAACCTGTCCACTATGGACAAGACCAAAGAGCTGTCTAAGGATGCCAGGGACAAAATTGTAGACCTGAACAAGGCTGGATGGGCTACAGGACAATAGGCAGACATCTTGGTGAGAAAGCAACAACTGTTAGTGCAATTATCAGAAAATGGAAGTAACACAAGATGTCTGTCAATCTTCCTCAGTCTGGGGTGCCATGCAAGATCTCGCCTTGTGGGGTAAGGATGATTCTGATAAAGGTCAAGAATCAGCATAGAACTACATGGGAGGACCTGGTCAATGACCTTAATAGAGCCGAGACCACAGTCTCAATGATTACCATTCGGAACACACTGCGCTGTTATGAACTTAAATCCTGCAGGGCACGCAAGGTCCCCCTGCTCACGCCAACACATGTCTAGGCCTGTTTTAAGTTTGCCAATGACCATCTGGATGATCCAAAGGAGGCATGGGAGAAGGTCATGTGGTCAGATGAGCCAAAAATAAAACTTTTTGGTATGAACTCCACTCTTGTTTAGAGGAAGAAGGATGAGCACAACCCCAAGAGCACCATCTTAACCATGAAGCATGGGGGTGGAAACATCATACTTTGGGGGTGTTTTCTGCAGAGGGGAAAGGATGACTGCATCAAATTGAAGGGAGGATGGATGGGATCATGTATCGCAAGATTGAAAATGGGTTGTGGCTGGGTCTACCAGCAGGACATTGACCTGAAATACACAGCCAGGGCAACTAAAGAGCGGCTCTGTAAGAAGCATTTTTGGGTCCTGTAGTGGCCTAGACCTGAACCCGATTGAAAATCTTTAAAGGGAACTGAAACTCAATGTAGCCCAGCGACAGCCCTGAAATCTGAAAGATCTGGAGAAGATCTGTAAGAAGGAGTGGGCCAAAATCCTGGCTGAAGTATCTGTAAAACATGGTCAAGAACTACAGAGAGAAAAAACCCCTGAAAAAAAAAAAGACCTGAACTTACAAACAAAATTTATTCTGTACCAAATATTAGTTCCTGTTTATCAGATGTATCAAATAACTATTTCATGCAAATAAAAAATCGCAAATTAAATATTTAGAATCATACAAGTAATTTTCATGGAAATTTTTCTTATTAAACTGTCATCTCACGTTAGTAAGTGTACCTACGATAAAAGTGTACCTCTACATTTTCTATAGGTGGAAAAACGTGAAAAATCGTCAGTGTATCAAATACTTATTTTCCCACTATGTGTGGCTACCAGAGGTAGGACCTGTACCTATGATGCATTGTTAGCATATACTATTGATATGCAATTAAGGTTTGTGATAAAATCGATTAAATATGTAATCTAAACTGTAGGATTTTGGTTCATTTCAATTAACACAAACAACTATACCAGGATGAAACCATTTTAAGACGCATGAATATACTACTGTGGTTAAAAAATAAATGGAATCACAAAAAGTTTCTACATTTCAATACCATTAATGTATCGTTAAAAGTGTCCACACTTTAGAATAAATATCAGTCTATTACAGAGGAAAAAGATTAATTATTATTTGCTGTAGGAGTTCTAAAGCTTATAAAATAAAGATCCAACGCAAATCCAGAAAATGTTTTATTGCTAACAAATCCTGCCATAGACAGGAGTTGCATTTTGGTTTATATCATGTGTATAATCTAATAGATTTTTTTCATTTGCTGTGGGATTTGTCAAAGACAGAATGGACAGGTACAAGCAGCAAATCTACAGCTAAGACTAACTTTGAGTGGCTTCTTTCATAAACCTTATTTAAAAAGAGTCATATAGACCATTTCTAAATTTGTAAATAACACAACTAAATCTATTCATACCATACTGCTGACCTTTTAATAATAGCTCACACGGGTTTTAAATATAGTTTGTTAAATTATAAAGATGCAGAATGATGGAATGTACAGTATTTTCTACCATGGGAATGTTCTCCAATTAAACTGGACTGCATTGACTGGAGTTTTTTGAGGAACTGTGCAGAAAGCATAAAGAGCATGACTGCACATATAATTAGGTGTCATCAATAGCTGATCGTCCTGTATCCATATACTGCTGCGAACGACTACTCTTATAGATAGAATAGGGTGACTGTATAATGGATGTGAACATTAAACATTTACAATTATAACACGTTACTAAGATTCAAATTCTTAAAGCCATGACAGACTGTTAAGAATAAATACAAGAAAAGAGTCACCTTATAAAACATATGCATCTCACCCTGCTGATGGAAGAGTAAATGAGGAGAGGAAAAGAAAAGAAAATTCCAATGTTTATCAGACTGAGGCAAGATATCCTCTCTCAGTGAATCTTCATAGAATATTTTAATAGTAGATAAATAATTACTGTATAAGAGCTTTTGTCATTTGTATTCTCAATTAAAACAGTTACCATCTATTACCCCAACAAAGAATAGGAATTGGTGAGGAATTCTGTCGAGATTTCCTAGACACAATATGACAAAAATAAAACACCATAACATTGGTCATAAGATGAATACAGTGCCAGAACTGAACTCACGACATACCTACAATACCAGCACTTACCATAGGACATAAACACAGAACCAAAGCTGAGCTTATCAGTTACATATGGTATAAGGTCGTGCTGAATAATGTTTTTTATAATGGAGCTCAGTACACAGCCGCCGGTTGTTAGCTGTTAATTGTAGATTATAATTTCGCTTGTCGGCCGATTACAACGCGAGGGGAGCCGGCGCCGTTGCCAATCCGCCCTGTTTAACCCCTTAGACACTGCGGTGAAGATGGCTGCATCATGTAAATCAATGAATATACGTGGCAGCCGCAACTCGTTATCTCGACTGCCATATAAGGAAATTAGCACCGAGATCACTGGGTCCCGATCGGTGATTACAATTTGTTCAAATCACCCCCCCTGTCGCCGAATTTAGACAAGATAAAAAAACAAAACAATATATACAAAAAGTTACACATATCCTGGTATCCTGACGCCGCGCATCTGAAAAAGTCGGCATCAATTCAAATAAAACATACGATGTGAGAAACTAAAATTCCAAACGCCAAAATTGTGCATTTTTTGAGTTAATTGACACTCCCTCATAAACAAAGTCACATGTATTCCCTAAAGACGGTTAACCAATAAAAAGTGCACTTCAGCTCACAAAAAATGCACCTTTGCACAATGTCCGTAATGTTAGTAAACAAAAAAGTTTTGGCTGCAGGAAATGGCTGCCAAGGACCGGGCGTGCAAATTCTAAAATAGAAATTGTTATGGCAATTTTCTTATGGACTACCAAAACATAGGGTCATTATAGTATTCATCGGGGAGTGCAGCCTGTTTTCTGCGACAAAACTGCGCCCCAACCATGTCGAATCCTGTCGGACCCAGGGATGCTGATGTTTAGGCGCAACCTTCCGCCACTTTCCGTGCTGCGCCTGACAAGAAGTGTAGTCGTGCATGGGCGCACTGTGGCGATTCTTAGGGCTGTATTCGCTGGCAAATTCTGAAACTCACGAGGCAGTGCATGATTGCGGGTCGGCAAAGTTGGAGACTGCATTTCAGCGCTTACAAGCTCCTGACAGAGCAGAGAGCACCTAGTTATAATAGTGGTCTGCAGACTGAGCGGGCGGAGAAGTTCGACGAGGGAAGCGCGTACATCCTGTAATAGTTGCTCGAATCCTATCACTTCAATCAGTTATCACTCACTACATATAAATGACTTATGTCCAGACAGAATAAATAATTAAGCAAATAAACTCCTGATTGCGGATGAGAACAACAGGTCCCAGCAAAGCCTTTGCGTTGTATATACTAGAAATTGCATAACTGTCTAAGCGATCCAAATTAACATCTATCAACTCTGTTTTTATGAAAAATGGTCGTTTAATAAAACAACTGTCCAACATCTGCCATTGGCTATGTAATGATTAAATGTGATGTAAATATTTGTACTTTCTCATACAGACTTTGGAATCTACAATTTGTATGTGAGATATATCATAATGATATACCTCACACCTCGGCCGACTTATTAGGTACAAATACCATTCTAGTAACGGGTTGTGACACCCCGTTTTTGTGCCTCAGGAACTTGCTCAATGTCTTTCCTTCGAGTGGGCAATAGCGATTCAACAAGGTGTTGCAAACGATGCTCATTGGTACCAAGAGCCCCAAAGAGTGCCAAGAAAAATATATCTCCCACACCATGAACACCCACACCACCACCACCTGAACCGTGGATACAAGAGCCCAGGAAGATAATCCATGCTTTCATGTTGTCTGTGGACCAAGCCAAATTCTGAAGCCCTACCATCCGAATGTCGCAGTGCAGAAAATCAGAGACTCATCAAACCAGTGCAACGATTTTCCAATCTTCTACTTGACCAATTTATATCGATTGAGCTTGGGCAATTGGCGAGCCTCAGTTATCCTGTTCTTATGCTGAACGGATGTGCACCGGTAGTGGTCTTTCCAGCTGGCAGTAGACCCATGCTGCCACAAAGTTTGCCGTCCTTAGCGAGTCTACAAGAGATGCTCTTCTGCCTACCTTTCGTTAGTAACGTGCGTATTGAGTCACTGTTTGCCTTTCTATCGCTTGACAACCCAGTCTAGTCCCATTCTCCTTTGACCTCTTGGCTATCAACAAGGCAATTTCCGCCCACCAGGACTGCCTGTCACTGGATGTTTTTTCTTTTTCGGAACCATTCGACATGTAAACCCTAGAGATGGTTGTGCGTGAAAATCCCAGGAATCAGCGTTTCTAAAATACTCAGACCAGCCCTTCTGGCACCAACCAACCGACCACGTTCAAGAGGCGACTCTAAATCACCTTTCTTCCGCATACTGATCGCTCGTTGAACTGCAGGAGAATGTTCTTTTACCATGACCTACATGCCAAATGCCATTCTTGAGTTGCCGCCATGTGGATTTGGCTGATTAGAGAAATTAGTGTTAACGAGCAGGTTGGACATGGCGATGTACCTCATAAAGTGGCCGGTTACGTGTATCTTGTCATGAATATTATTTGTAAAAAATGTATTTAACAATACAATGATTTAATTGTTCCTGCACTTGATAATTGTGTTTTAAAAGTAATTCTTTCAATGACAACTCCATATTCTTCTATACGTAGTAATTTATTTCCGACTCAAAATTCGTCCGGAATTACATTGCAAATACGTGTCACAAAGTGTGGCACGTATTTACAATGTAATTCCGAAACGGATTTTGCGTCGGAAATACATTACACAGTATGAAGAATAAAATGTAAGCTAAGCTCTTAACCAAGTTCGAGATGGAATAACAAAGGTATTGGATTTCATTTTTTTTTTTGTTTGTTTTTGTAGCTTGATGGTTCACAAGCAGTTGATAGGTGATCACAACCAGATTCTCATAAATAACATCAGAAGCAATGAGGTTGTGTTTTTTTTGCAGATTCTAACCTGTCCGACATAGGCGTAAGAATACGCCCTACGGGAAAGTTGACTTCCCCACAAATGGACCGTAATCCGATCACGCCCTGGCGATCTCGCAGCGAAGCTTGCGGCGAGCCACACGCTTCGCAACGTGGGACCCAGAAGCGGTAAATTACTCGCTGTCCGCCGACATGGCTGTAGACACATCCACATAAAAGCGGGTAGCGATTAACGACTTTATTGCCCAGGCCTGTCAAGGCTTGCGATTATAAAGCCGTGACAGGCAGAGAGTGACAAGCTACGGATCCGTGCCTGCTCCAGGGGGGGGGGGCAAGCCTCAATACATCGTGCGTGCGCGAGAGCGAGAACAGCCACAAACTGTCACCAGTAGTCCAGCCAGCAAGCCGCAGACAATCTCTCTCTACACATCATGATGCGCGCATGAGGAAGCTAAGTAACTCTAAAACCAGAGCCACACCCACTCACCTTCCGTGTCGTCCACTCATAGAGAAGTACCAAGTAGAGGGAAATGAGCCCTGGTACTGGATAAATGGGGTGCGACTGAGGATGTTTGGGGGGGGTGGGCAGTGGGGGGTGAGAAATCTCGTTTGTCATGGCGACCAGTACACAGTACGAGGTACGTGTACTGGCCTTGCCCTTCTAACAACAATCTGATGAATGCTGTTTTTAGACGAAAAAGTGAAAAAAGTCTGAAAAAAAAAGTAATAAATAAATGTCAAAATGAAAAAAAATAAAACACAAAAATAAAATAAAGAACACGTACACCGCCCTTTTTCCCCATTTACAAACGCAAATCGCCCAAAAATATCAAAAATAAATAAGTACCCATATTTGGTATCGCCGCGTGCGTAACGACCCACCTCCTATAAAATCTGTCATATTAATCTAACCCGATACGGTGAACGCTGTAAAAAACAAAAACAGTCACAGAAGTTGCGATTTCTTTGTACATCCTGTGCAGAGCACCTGCAAATGATAAACAACGATCAAAAACTCATAATAAACGCCAAAGCTTGCTTACCAATTAAAACTTCAGTTCATCCCGCAATAAAAAAAGCTTCTTTACACGACATCTGTATATAGGAAAAAAATAAAAAAGTTATGGCTGCTCAGAAGACAGCGATGCATAAATATTAATTATAACACAATATAAAACGACTTTTTTATTTTTCAAAGTGCGCTTCAAGAATTTAAAAAACTATATAAATAGGGTCTATCGCCGTATCTATCAAAACCAGAGAGAAAAAGCTAAACTGGTCATGGATACTGTCACGTTGACGCTATATAAAAATAAAATAAAAAAACACTACTCAGATTGGCCGTATTATTCTTCAGCTGGTCCTTCCAAAAAACTGATTTAAAACTGCATCAAAAAAGTCTTGTCCCTCCAAAAGTGATACCAATAGAAAACTATCAATTCTTCCGCAAAAACAAGCCGCATACACGCTCCGTAAAACAGAAAAATAAAATAAAGTTATGGCTCTCAATACTAATGGTGAGCAAAAACTGTTATACCTTTTTTGAATAGAAAGTGTATTTTAAATCTTGTGTAAAACACGTAAAACAAAAAAACAAAATAGCAAATTCTGCGCGGGTATCTCTGTAATCGTAATGTGACCTGCTGAGTAAAATACTAGTATGTCAGTTAACAGCACGGGTGACCGCGCTGTTAAAAAATAAAAAATAAAAAACACGTAACACAGGAAAGCTGATTTTGGGGTTCTTAAAGCATCACAAAAACCTATAAAAAAGTGGATCAAAAGCGGCATATGCCCCCCATAAATGGTACAAACATAAAAACGTCAACTCTCCCAACAAAAAACAAGCCCAGAATCAGCATCCAGTTATACAGAAAACTGAAAATGTTATGGCTGTCAGAAATAGAACAACATCTAAAAACGCAATTTTTTTTTTATAGACTAATTTCTAAATGTGATAAAAGTAATAAAACATAAAGAAAAACTAATATAAAATCTATACCATTATGCAATTGATACCCAAACCCCCATAGGAAAATATCCTGTCAATTTATACTGCACCGAACTCTGTAAAATTGAAGCCCAAAAAACAATGAGGATGCCGTTTCCCTCATTTTCATAGCCCAATGCAAAAAAAAAAAACAAAAAACTTTTTGATAACAACCGTGTGCACGCCAAAAATGACAATACCACCCCTAGAATACAGAGCTAAGATGGCATGCTGACAATCCAAAATGGGGTGAACTTCTGGAAGGTTTCACCTGTTATGGTCCTTTGTGGTGCTTTCTGTAAAATGCGCCATGGCCCCAACAATTCAAAAAATCTGTTCCAAAAGCCAAATAGCGCTCCCTCCCTTATAACGCCACTGCCAAAGCGCCTCCAAACAGCAGTTTACAACCCCATGTCAGGGTAATGCCGAACTTGGAAGAAATTTGCGCTCAACAAGGTTTTGGTGCTTTTTTTACCAGGATTCCTTGCAAAAATCTAAACATTTATCAGCTAAAATTGCAGATTTATTGGAAAAAAAAATGTTTTAAAAGTTTTTCACATCCTAACGCTTAAAAATTTTTGTAGTCAACAAGCCCCTTGGTGGGTTTCATATGCTCACTTCAAACCCCTGGATATATTCTATTTAGGGGTGTAGTTTCCAATATGGAATATTTTTAGGAGTTACTATTAAGTTCACAGCACTTAGGGTGTCCGCAACCTGAAATGGTCCCCTAAATAAAATGGATAATGAAAATGAGAACACCAGATTCCGGAAGTTTCTCCTCCTAATCTGCGGGGCTAGTGGGTTGAGTGGCCAAATAATGTCATAGGCGCCACTATTGGATACTCAGAAAACGACCGTAATCAGGAGACAGATCAAATAATAAGTTTGATTTCCCCTGATCACATTTACCGTAATCTTAGCTAACAATTATAAAAATTAGAAATTGCAAAAAACGTGAAATTCAGAAATTTTCCACTTTCACTTCTGCTTTAATTCCTGTGAAACACCTAATGGGTTAATAAACTCCTAATGCGGTTTGAATACATTAAGGGTGTAGTTTAGCTATGATGAGGTCATTTATTGTGTGTTAATCTAACATACAGGTCAAACAAAGTCACGTTAGAACTGGACTTGGTCACTAAAAAAAATGTATATATTGCTATTTGTTGAAAATATTGTAAAATTTACTACTAAATTTCTAACCCCCTAAATGTCATACAAAAAAAAAGACATTATAAAAAAATGATGCCAAACAACAGCATACATAGGGTAGATGCTAGATATAAAACAATTTGACTGGAATAACTATTATTCAGTCTTTACCATGCCAGAAAATTTTTTGAAGTTTACAAATTGGTAGCAATTTTTTCAAATTTTCAAACGATTTTTTGATATTTTTATCACAATAAACAAGCATTTTTTTTGACCAAAATTCTACTATCTTAAAGCAACAATGTGTCACGAGAAAACAATCTCTGAATCACATGGATAGGTTAAAGTGTCTCAAAAAATATTCTAACATAAGTACACATGACAGATTTTAAAAAAATGGGCTCTGTCATAGAGGCAAAAACTGGCTTCCGGCGGTAAAGGGTTTAATTATTTCCAGATCAACCATTTTATCCTTTAGGTATTGTGGTCAATGCAAACCACCTCCACATAAGTGGATTTTATTTATTTCAACTAAAAAACTAAATTTTATAAGGAAATGAAAAAGAAATAAAACTACATAATTAAGTTTAACACACCCAGAATGACCTATAGTATACAATCATTAGTTTATTTGTCTAGCAAAGTAAACGTAAAAAAACAAAAGAAATGTCCAATGTCAAAAGCCCCAAGGGCTGCCATAGGCATCTGTCTGTTCTTAAGTCATGAACTAATAGATTAACTGCAGAACAAGCAACCATGTTTTAGAATACTAAAGGCCGCATGTATGAAAACTGTCTAGGTCTAAAACTCACTTTGTTGCCCATAGCAACTAATCAGAGCACCCCTTTCATTTTATATAGTGCTCTAGAAAAATGAAAGGAGCGTTCTGATTGTGGTCTTGTATGGGCAACAAAGAGAGTTTTAGACAACTAGACATTTTTTCTTACAGTTTTCTTTTATCGAATTAACAAAAGCAGGGAGATTGCCCCTAAAAGGGTGGCCCTAACAACCAGTGACTGTTCCTATAGAGAAACTATTATAAACCTACAGGGCCTCTGGAATATAAATGATCAAAAATCAACAAGATACATTTAATATTCTAGTCTGCTATTCCTGTGATCTCAACGCATTTATCCAGCATGCAGCAGGTTCCTCGGAGATATGATAGTGAAAAAGAAAACAAATGTCCCATAACATATGGCCACAAACTGATAATAAATAAGTGCAACACAGTGTCCAGGCATAGTAACAATAAGCACCTATTATCAGCTTGTGGCCATATGTTATGGGACATTTGCTATCTTTTTCATCTATCCCCCGAGGAACTTGCTGCATGCTGGATAAATGCATCGAGATCACAGTAACCTACTGTGTGGGAGGGAAACACATAATGCAGGATCTTTGTAAGGTTCTAAAGGTGACCCAACTATGCACATCGGTGTATCACCCACAGACAGATGACCGAGTGAAATGTTTCAACAAGACATTAAAGGACAAGTTGAAGAAAGTAGTTGAGAAGGATGGCTGAGACTAGGATTACCTATTTCCTTATCTTTTGTTCTCTAATAGAGAGGTTCCCCAAGCCTCCACAGGGTTCTCACCTTTTGAATTCCTATATGGCAGGCATCCCAGAGGACTGTTAGACAGCGCCAAGGACACCTGGGAAAGTAAAGTCACACCCTCTAAATGTGTCGTTGAGCATGTTGCCCAATTACAGGTGCGAGTCGCTCAGATGCTCCCTATTGTTAAAGAATATCTCTTAAAGGCGCAAGAGGCACAAACTAGAATATGCAAAAGGACAGCCCGAGTGAGACAGTTTAGTCCAGAGGAATTGTTCCCGATGTTAGTACCCACGGTGGAGAGTAAGTTCCTGGCTAAATGTAAAGGACCCTATGAGATAGTTGTGAAGGTGGGCGAAGTCATCGGTCCATCAGCGAGGTAGGAGGAAACCCTATCAAATATATCACATTAACTTGCACAAGCCATGGAAATATAGGGACTCCCCGGAGGCCTCTTGCTTGTTGACCCAACTAGAGACCAGCATAGAGGAGGTAAAGATTGCAGAGATCCTGTCTCCCTCCCAAACCCACCAGTGCAGACAACTCTTGCAGCAAAATAGGGACTTATTCACAGAGGCAACAGGGCTAACACATGGAACTCGTGGAACATGAGATCGCTATCAAGCTTTATGTTAGAGTAAGTTAAAAACCCTATAGGATTCCCAAGACCCGTAGGAAAATTGTGTGCATAGGGTGATAAAACTAGGCGTGATTGAAGAATCTAAAAGCAGATGGTCCAGTCCCATCATAGTACTACCAGTGGTTCTGTAATGATTACCACAGGCTAAATAAGGTGTCAAAGGTAGATGCATTCCCCATGCTCCATGTGTATAAGCTCATTTAGAGGCTAGGGCGAATTTCTCAAAAATTTGGTTCGGTCACTTCGCCGAATTTCCCGACAAAAATAAACTCGGTCCGAATTACTTCGGGACGAATCGCGTTAAAAAAACTGCTAATTCCAGGCTGCACAGATCCTGCAGGGTGCTGTAGAACATTGTGCCATGCTTAAATATGCAGAGGGAGCTTGGTTTGGTCTTCACACAATGTTGTGTTTTAGTATGACACACACATGACTGCCGCCGTTCTTAGAATCGCTTCACTATAAAATTCCCTGGGCACTTAAGAGGGCAAAACTGACCAAAAAACTGATGCGGGAATGTAGCCTGATAAAGTTATGCCAGCGAAAGCTGGAAAAAAACAAGCTGAGAGCTCAGGTGGCAACATTAGTGACAGAGTGTGTAGGTGACGGCGGCAGCCACAGCAGCATGAGGTCACACAGTGGCACAATGACATTCTGGAGGTGGCAAAAACAGGAATAGGTCACAGAGTGGCACAATGACACAGTGTGTAGGTTACGGCAGCAGCCACAGCAGCAGCAGAATGAGGTCAGACAGTGGCACAATGACATTCTGGAGGTGGCAAAAACAGGAGTAGGCCACAGAGTGGCACAATGACACAGTGTGGAGGTCACGGCAGCAGCAGCATGAGGTCAGACAGTGGCACAATGACACAGTGTGGAGGGCACGGCAGCAGCATGAGGTCAGACAGTGACACAATGACATTCTGGAGGTGGCAAAAACAGGAGTAGGCCACAGAGTGGCACAATGACACAGTGTGAATGTCACGGCTCCAGCAACAGCAGCAGCAGCAGCATGAGGTCATAGAGTGGCACAATGACAGAGTGTGGAGGTGGGTGGCAATACCAGTCCCTGGTAAAGATGGTTGGTGGCAGATGGAGAAATTGTCAGCAGATGTGTGGCATCAGGTGGGTGGCGGTATCAGAATAGTGGCTGAGGCAGGTAGTTTGAACCCAGACTCATTTCTCACAGTTTGGGTGAGGCGTCATGGCTGATGTAGTCTGACACCAAAAGGGATTGGTGGTGGAAATTTCCCGGCCGATCCACGCCTGATTCATCTTGACAAAGGTCAGTCGTTCCACAGTTCCCGTGGACAAGCGGGTTCTCCTTGGGGTAACGATGGCCCCCGCCGCACTGAACACCCGCTCTGATTTCACACTACTGGCCGGGCAGGACAGCTTCTCCACTGCAAACTCGGCAAGTTTCGACGACACTTCCAGTTTGGCTGCCCAGTAGTCCAGCGGATCTTCTAACTGGGGTGGCAGAGTGCTGTCCAAGTAGGCCACCACCTGTTGGTTCAGCGTCTGCTCCAGGTCCTGCTGCTGCTGCTGCTGGCGACTGCCCTCCTCACTAGGCGGGTGAAGGAAGCTGCTCATCAGTGACTCCAGACTTAGGTTGCTGCTGATGGAGCTGGTTCTGCTCCGACCCTCCCACCTTCCCCTGGCAGCCGCGGCAGTAGTATGTGAGCGCTGAAGAACCCCCCGGTCAGACCTGTCAGAGGAGGGACAATGCCCCACATAGTCATCGGCCAACTGACTACGGAGGATTTCCCTATAGTATTTGAGTTTGTCCTCCCTCTCAGCAGCTTTTTTATATATAGATTATCTCACAGGCAACATGCCTCTGTATAGTCTTTTAATCATTAACGCAAGTTTATTGTACTTTTTGTACTTAAACACCTTTTTTATGTACCACATCCTGAAATTAATGATGCTGTAAAAACAAAAATTATAAAGGCAATTATCTAAGAGCTTCCTTGTTTCAAATTTTCTCTAACTGGAATCAGACTAATAACTAGGAAAAAAATCAATGTTAGACATGGTGCCAGATATATGATATTCTCAGTTTCTTCAATAAGTTACTCTCCCTTTGACGAAAAAGCACAGGGGACCTTCTTTTGACAATCAAGAGATTCAACCTGCAAGTTATTAAAAACCTTGATAATCAAAAATGGACAAGATGGATTGTTCAATAAATATATTTTGAACTGTGTAGGAAGCAATATACACTTCTGCAGTTATGCATGTCATCCCCTCAAACCCATCATATAGAAAAACATGTCTATCATCATTTAGTGGGAAAATTATAAAAATACTGAATAAAAGAGACGGCTATCCATTTTAACATCCATCAAGAGACTATTTTGAATGAAATAAATGACTGCCATGAGTATCCGAATTCAATCTGCATTAAAGCTTCTACATACTGTACACACCCTCCCCTCAGACTCTACAAAGAACTTCATACATCAGCCTACAAGTCTTAGCAAGCCTCTAATTCCTGCACTCCTCATCTTTCCCACTCCCCATCATCTTTTATCCCTTGCTGACACCTGTCATACATGTGCAGAACTCACTCCATACACAGAAAGGGGCAGCTGTTATTGCTGCTTCTATCACCCATCCTGCCCATTCAACCACATGGATGCTGCAGATGGTGTGACTTTGGTGTCTAAGCTATTGGGTGTTCATGAGTAGTTTGCATGGCAGCTTTAGGCTAAATGAAAGTAGAACCCTGATCCATTAAGATGTAGATTTATTCTGTTGTATAACTAATAGTGGTCACTTTATGTACCTAAAAAATAAAATCAAAGGTAATGATATTATTTAAAATGGTATAGATAAAAACTTAGGTCTGTTGAAGGAAAAAAATAAATTGACAAAATAGATGTAGATGCAAATCAAATTTTTTGATTAGATTTTTTGAAGCAGAAAAAGACCATATGAATTTGGTAATGCTGAAATCATACTGACCCATAGAATAAATTTAATATGTCATTCATTCCTCAAAGTGAACATAAAAATAAAACTATGGTGTAAAAGCAATTTTAGCCATTATACTCATATATTTTATTCTTTTGGTTGCCTTATACAACATTTAGTATTATAAGTGGTATCAGTAAAAATAACAAAAGTAATGATACATTGAAGGTGAGGAGGAAAAAATTAACATCCAAAAAATTGCTGTGTTGATAAAAAATTAAAGAAAGACATCAGATAGCATTGTGCACCATAGAACCCTACGTACTGTTTGTCAGGGACTGGTCAGGGACACACACACAGACAAGTGGGCCCTGACTCTGATCCCAGCCCCTGTCCCTGCCTTTTGGGGAACCCGACTCCTTAACAGGCCGGCCCCAACCGGAAGACTGATAGTTGCACTGATATAGGTGTGACACAGACAGGACAAACAGACACCAAACAAAAAGCGTAGTCGGGTGGACCAAAGTCAGCAACAGTTCGGGCAGCGAGATACAGAGGCGTGAGACAAAGAGGGTAACCGGGGACAGTCCAAAGTTGGCAACAGTACGGGCAGCGCGGTACAGAGACGTGAGACAGAAGGGGATAACCGGGGTCCAAAGCCAAAGGTCAGGAGAGCACAGAAACCACAGAAGCAAAAACGGCGAACTACAGGTGAACAACCTATAGCAGGCAAGGATTGAAGGAAGTGGTGGCTATAAATAGGGAAGGGGAGGAAACAGAGCAGAGGTGATAGGGAGCAGAATCTGTTAATCACTGAGAGATTAGATTAACCCAGAGAGTGCTGGAAAGTTCCTGGCCACGGGCGTTGTCCAGGATTCAATTAAAGGCCAAGAAAGAAGACAGTGTTCACACATGATAAAGCAAGGCCGCAGTTATGGTCGCAGCGGCCTTCGCCGACGACCAGAGCCAGATGACACGAACGTGACAGTTTGTGCTGTTTATTTCTTTCATTAGGAAGTGATCTGAAAAAGTGTTATACTACAAATCCTTCAGATGATGCATCCCTCTCAATATAATACAAAAAATAGTAAAATAGTTAAAATAGCTTATCCAACTTGTAGCAAATTATAGAATCTTTAGCTATTTATGCATGGACAATCCAAAATCAAGATTTGAAAACAAACATGTAGTTGGTTGATCTAGCAACAACTTTCATAAACTTTTTCTTTTGTTGCAAATACAATAAAATCCTTATGGTGTGTCAAATAACATATAGATCACGGATGTATTTCAGAGGAACAGCTCCTTAGTCATAGTGTAGTAGAAGACAACACTCGCCTATTTGTTAGCCGCATTACAGAACTTAGGCACATTAGTAATGCCCCTAACATGTATAAAGGCTATAGATAGGTTGAAAATAAAAGAAAAGTCATTACAATAGCATGTCAGTGAATAGAACCTATGGTCCTGATCCTGCTTGGAGGACCACAAGTCCCAGCAATAACTGTACTGTGCTGACTCTTGCTGTATGTAGAGTGAAGGGTGAGAGCAGCAAAAATAAATTTAACATTTAATGTAGAAAAAATGTTAAATATAAAAATCTGAAAAACACAATCAATGGGTTTTTTAATGCAAAATTTGTTTTAGATTCTATTAATTTTAAATACATTTTATAGGAGATTTTTTTTAGATTTTTTTTGGGTAATTATTTTCGGATACTATATGACATTTCTCATAAACTACCTGTGTCCATAGAGCAATAGTAATATGAATAAATATAAACATAAAACATGAAGAATAAAAACACAGGAAAATACATAAATTAATTAATGGTACAATCCTACAATTTGGATCAGAGAGAAAATTTATGATTTGTTTCCAGCCAGCATTTGCTGTGGTACTTAATGTCCTGTATATAACCCATCTGAGGAAATGTAAAAAATGAGCCAGAATCACAGTTCTACAGTTCTGAATTATGTTGTAGCTTTAGTAGCAAAACACAATCTATACAGTGCCTTGAGAAAGTACATTCATAAAGTGGTTCATACATCTATAGAACAGGGCTATGACAGTTTGTTGGGCTCAAAGCATTCCAATAAAATGGCACGCCATTTATGCATGCTATACTTAGTGTCCATTTAAACTTAGAACCTGGTAGATGACGTTGAAATCAATGATGCCTGAGTGTCATATCCTTTATAAAGCAGATATAGTAATAACTGAATACGACACCAGAAGAGATTAAAATGGTTTTAACAGCTTGTTAATCATTGGGAAATGATTAAAAATATTTAAAAAAAACTTACCTTTGCAAACCCACTTGTTTTGGCACTGCAACTGTTCATTATTGATGTGGCTCGGTAGCTATTCACACGCCTCAGTAGAATCTTGCTGGAAATCGCTGATATGAAGAATAAAATTTGACATCATTGGCCATGATCAACTGTACCGGTTGCAGCATTGCAAATAGTAGGTTTACAATGTAAGTTTTTTGTTGTTGTATTTTTAATCATCCACTAATGACTAACAAGCAGTTACATTTGATGCAGTACCCCTTTAACAAATAACTTAAGGCTTCTGCATTTTGCTTATGATAAGATATATACATTTAAATAACCAATACTAAGGAAGTTAAGCTTTACAATTAGGACAATTGCATGCAAAGTGTATGCCTTTATCTTCAGCACTGTTTTGAAGTTTGCATGTTTTTGTTTCCAATATGTGGCAGCAAGCTATTACTTTAAATCTAAATTAAAATACTGTAAAGTCTATGTACACAACTTTTTGGTATTTTGTGTTTTTATAATTTTTTTCTGCCATCTCTTTTCCATTCTTTATAGAATTTCTGCAGAAAAACACTTGTACACAACGCTCCAAAATAAAACCAAAACCCACATAAGAAACATTGCTATGATGTTTGAAATTAACAACATTTTAATTCACATTCTAAAAATATATACTATACAACAAAGAAACGTTTTTATTAACATACAAAGTTATATAATGACTACTACTAAATACATTCCTAAATATGTTTTTCTATTAAACTAATTTGCTAATTTAAGTTTTTTAACTTTTAACTGGGCAAATGAAACATTACAGTGGTGTTTTAGACACCAGTTTAAGGAATGGAAAAAGCAAGTACACTAGTATTCATTTTGGAACCAATACTGTTAACTGTAACATGAATAATAGCATTATTATTCATAGAAAGCAAAGACCAGAAAGTGGAGAAAAATAATAACAGTATCAGCATAAAATTAATATTTAAACATTTTAAGTATTGTCTAGAGAAATAATTAGAATTATGTAGTATATGAAAAATATCATCCAAGCCATTTATCCAGGAATCACTGTGTTAGCATATCCCATCCAATAGTACATACAAAATTTTCAGACCATAACAAACATAATAAAAGGGAAAACTCACAAGATTCTAAAACTAAAGAGTTAAATATATACACTGCTCATGCCCTTTTAAGTGTAAAAAACACATGGCAGCAGTGATAATGCAGACTCACATAAATTTATTTAAATTGAAATACCTTCACTTATCATCCCAAAGAGTAAATAAGTAAAATTAGTTTAACTAAACAAGCTTAAAGTAATAAAAATAACAGGAAATTGAAATGTAGCAGCCTTGGGAAGTAAATATTGGAAATCTACAGTGCTGCCATAGTGCAGACATTGTCAAAACTTTGATCTCTTGTGTAATTTAACTGGATTCTGACATACCAGGGACTCTTTACAATGATGTAAAAAGAAATTTGAATGTTCTGAAAGTGATCAAACTTAGAATTCAAAATTATATTAGCAAAAGTAATAGTCATCTTAAAATAAAATACACAGTTGAAAATATGGACTATCCACAAATATTACTTTTTTTCCTTTTATACCTTAAGCACAGCCTTCCGCACTTATTAAGTTAAAGGTCAGGGGCAGCTGTGAAAATTGCAACAACAGAATTGTGCTTACCATGGTTGTCACATCCCTGAACTGCAGTAAAGTGAAATGTCATGCTCTTATCTTGAGAAGAAGACCTCCCCCTACCCCAGGCTAAAAAATAATAATAATAAAAATAGGGGAAACATGAATAATTTGCTGATCTAGCATGCCTCTAGAATATCGAAGTAAACAGAAACCCTACTGTATGATCAGATTACAAAAATGACAATTTTAATTTTAGCAAAGCAAAGTCAACCACATAAACTGACCTTTCCTGCTTTATAACTATAAAGTCTGTTTAATTTCATGTTTGATTGGCTGGCTGGCATTTGGGAAATAAAAGGCTTACTTTACTTAAAGTGACTTGGTAAAGGTCAGCTTCAGTACTTTAAACAAACCTGATTTTGCTTTGTCCATAGTGAAAATATGAAATATATAAACTTCCCAAGCAATCAATGCACCTGCCAACATACTGAAGGATAGTTTACCCTGATGAAAAAAATCATATTTTCTGGTACTATATGACATTTCTCATAAACTACCTGTGTCCATAGAGCAATAGTAATATGAATAAACATAAACATAAAATATGAAGAATAAAAACACAGGAAAATACATAAATTAATTAATGGTACAATCCTACGATTTGGATCGGAGAGAAAATTTATGATTTGTTTCCAGCCAGCATTTACTGTGGTACTTAATGTACAATAGATAACCCATATAAGGAAATGTAAAAAAAATGAGCCAAAATCACAGTTCTACAGTTCTGAATTATGTTGTAGCTTTAATAGCCAAACACAATCTTTATACAGTGCCTTGTGAAAGTATTCGGCCCCCTTGAACTTTTCAACCTTTTGCCACATTTCAGGCTTCAAACATAAAGATATAACATTTTAAATTTTTTGTGAAGAATCAACAACAAGTGGGACACAATTGTGAAGTAGAACGAAATTTATTGGATATTTTAAACTTTTGTAAAAAAAAACGTGGGGCGTGCAATATTATTCGGCCCCTTTACTTTCAGTGCAGCAAACTCACTCCAGGAGTTCAGTGAGGATCTCACAAAAAAAAATGTAATTTTACATCTTTATGTCTGAAGCCTTAAATGTGGCAATAGGTTGAAAAGTTCAAGGGGGTGAATACTTTCGCAAGACACTGTACATTCATAAAAACATGTTATGATGCCAAATTAGAATTATGTCAAATTAATAACAAGTTGCTGATTAAAAAAAATAATACGACAGGTGAGAGATCTAGGTTAAAAACTTAATTTTACATTTTATTAACCAACTTGAGGAATTACAGTTTCAGTAGCAGGACAAAGCTTTCAGTTTTCTTTAAGTTAAAGCAATGGTTCACTTTTGTATCATAGCAAAGTGTCTTATTAACACACAGTACATGGGAAACATGTCAATGTGGTTTATTTTAATGTGTTTTATTTTATCTGTATCAATAACAGGAATCTCTTAAAACTTAGATCTATGGGTGAAATGTTTTTTTTCTACAGCATACATTTACATTTCAAATAAATGCCACTGGGACACAAAAAACAACCAAGAAATACATAATATATCATAAAAATTATCTGTTGAAGTATCAAAGATCATAGTAACCTAAGCTTAGCTTTTATTTTCCATATTTTTTATTCTTTTGCCATTTTTTTTTTGTATTTGCCTTAAAAATGTATATTTTAGGTGTGAACCTTTAAATGAGTTTTACTTTTAGGTTAATGCCACAGGATTAGTATTTCAAGTCGGAATCCACATGGAATTTGACTTGAAATATTGACTAAAGCCGAAAGTAGACTACCCCTATTGACATTGATAGAAAATATGCAATTGTCATAAAAATGTACTATTGATGTAAATGGGGAGGGCCCTTGTGAAATGCACTGAAAACTTTGTTTTTTTTTACATGGATCTGCATCCAAAACCACATAGAAATGAATGGGGTTTGTTTCTGACTTTAAGCCACAAGTAAAAAAAAAAAAAAAATTCAAATCCACATGCAACACCATGTGAAATATTAGCATCCAATGTGATTTTCAATGACAGAATAAGATTAATAAATTTTACTTGTCACGTGGAGATCCTCTAAGGCATAACAGAACAATTTTTCTTGGTGTCCATAGAAAGCAATCAAAGATCAGTTTCATTTATAGTACTAAACTGATATTACATAGTTACTCTGTAATATTCTGTCATGTGGAAAAGCCCTCAAAATGATAAAACTAGAGTATATTGAATTTTAAAAACAAAGACACAAAATGAAAAAAAGCTTACTTAAGAAGGTGCAGGTAGCAAATTATAATGGGGCACATTTATCAATAGTGTCTAACTGTAAGACAGTTTTAAGTTAGACAGACAGACAGTCTTACAATGTGCCAAATTTATCACAGTGTTGATAAATCTGGTGCAGGTTAGAAATGTCTAAACTAAGTTTGTACCATCTTTAACTTGGCTTACTTTTACGCCACAAACTGCAATAAAATTCTGGCACTTTTTTGTCAAATTATAAGCCACACCCCTTTCCCACAAAATCATACTCCTTTTGTCGATGCCACGCCCCTTTATTGGACGAGGCGCAGAAGTGTCTGAAACTGTTTAAAACACATAGTAAATGTGGTGAAAATCTTGTAAGACATTATTTTTGGCACACATTGTGCAAGAATTCTGGCGTAACCTCTCTTTATAAATGTGCCCCAATGTTATGTGTTCTGCAGATAAGAATGGTCTGAAAAAACTACTCTGATCAACATTTTTGGTTTCATTCAGAGTGGCTGCAAGTTTGTTTGATGAGTCTCTTGAAAGAACCTAAAAATGTTATAGCTTTGTAAGTGCAAAATCAAGCATGAATGATACTTAAACTGGTAAATACAGATGCAAAAAAATAAGCTTGACAGAAAAAGATACCATGATATCATGACACAGAAGTTATCTGAACTCTTTCAGTGCTTTTCAATGACTTTTGTTGAGATCTAATAACAGATAACACAGAAAGCCATGTTATCTTCACTGAGTTAAATTTTGTCACATCAGCAGACAAACTCAATATGTATACTTTCTTACCCATACATCAGTATCTAATTCTTATTGTCTCCTATACAGAATCCTACCAATGTGCTCAACCATTCACACACCTACCAACACATATCATTTTCACCTAACTAGAAATTCTACCCACATTCTTACTTACCCACTAACACACATTCATTTACACGCTTATACTGTACATACATATGGATTAAGCTACATATATTTAAAGATTAACCTCACATATAGGGCGACATGTATGAACGGGGCTGTGCCAGATATCTGGCATCTTTTCAGCCCGCTATCAGATGCACATGTTTAAATCTCCCGTACGCCATTATCAGGCACATTACATAGCACCTGCGGTGCTTTGTAATGCGCCCGATCTCAGGGGGAGGGGCGCACGAGAACCGTATATACTTTTAGCTCTGCTATGGCATTTTTAGGTTCATTACTGCTGGAACAGGTATACCACTTTCAAAGTGGTATACCCGAGTCAGAAATGTCGCCCTAGCGCTAGAATGCTTCTGATTTAAGACCCGCTATTTAGGCAGCACCCTATATGGCCCCTTTGGTCTCATGCAGGACCCAGTCTTGGTCTTTTGGTATTGATCTCACCAAATGAATATATATTTTAATAAATACTCTAAAAACACCATAAAATAAATGCTAAAGAGCAATACTGAATTATTGATATTCACCAATACTTTGTTTGAAATCAAAATGCATTTAAACTACACCTTTTTAGACCTTGTACTTTGGCCGTCAAATTTGAACTGAAATACCATTCCTATTTTAGTTCATTCCTGACAATGGAGGCTATCTTCTTCATATTGGCCTAAAGAAAAGATACAACATTCCAAGTAGTCAGCTATATGTCAGCTGCAGCACATTACTTTGGTCTTTAGCTAGTATTTTCAGCTATCATCTATCTGCTTCTGATAGAGTGGATAAGTACCGCACTGCAGCTAAATTGTACCTGTCTGCACTACTCTAGAAGATTTATCTTTCATTTCTTTTCTTTCCTGTTAAAATAAATCTGTCACAAGAAAGGTTTCATTAAAACAGAGCGGTGCCACAAAATCATGTGATAATGAAAGTTTTGTATTACATAAAAAGTTGGGTCTCCAGATCTCCACTTACAAAGTAGGCTTAGTGCCTACCATTTCTATTAGTGAAGTCATCTAAAAGATTATTTGATTTAAAGAAAATCTGTTTTGTTTTTTATTTTTCTTTTAAAGCTACAATGGATTAACAGAGCTGACATCATCACAAGGGAAATGTGCTGACTATGGTTACAACTGGGAAAATACTTCAGGGACTTTATATTCTATTTTCTTTTTTTAATCCTGAAAGCATGTACTGAAGCTTAGTACAAGAACTACTAGACACTTTACATTATTGGCTACAATTAAACACATGTGTTAAACAGTTTAATTCAGCTCTCCTGACATTTTGGTTTTCTTAAATGCTTGTGATGTGTACAATTGATCTCCCTATGTTGTGCTATTCTTCTGTTATTCAAAGCACAGATAATATAGGAGGCACCACCCTTATAATATATGTGTAGTGGTCCCTGAAGTTAAAATGGCCCGAACAATGGGCTTTACTGGGACACTATATGTTGAGCATGGTTTCAATACACAATGTCAGAGACACACAGACAATCTATGGTACATGTGATTGACTGGAGTGTTCAATTATCCAGTACATTTTACTTGTTAAACATCTATATTAGTGAAGTTCATGTAGTGGTTGGTGGTCCAGTAGTGTCTCTCTACAGTACAGTGCAGTACATGTTCTGTGCTGCTCTTTTCATGTGCCAGGATGATTGGCTCTTTTAGGCACTAGGTGAGGGCTCCCAATTTCCTTTATTTGCTGATACATTTTGTATACAGTACATGACCCAAAGAAGCTCCTATACTCAACATAGAAAGTAGTTGCAAGCTTTAAGCAGCTCTTTCTGATGTTATTGTTAGGACTTGCTTTATCTTAATTAGTTAATCAATTAATATTGTGTGTTGAGGAATCACTGTATAGGGTAAAAAAAATATGTGTATGGTCAATGTAACATATACCAATTTTTCCTAAGGGAAAAAATATTCCCTCACTAATACTACCAATATCCTATTTTTGATAGTACTAATAAAATATAAATGTCATGAACAATAATAAAATGGACGAAAACATTAATACTTTGTGTTGTAATGTCACTTTTTGATATGGCAAATATATTTTATTAGCTAACTATAGACAAAGCTCCAACAAACAGATATATTACTATAAATTAGGGCTTGTCCCCACAGCATGGGTTCTCAGTCGATTTTACAGACGGTTTTCAAATTTGGAAACCGTCTGTAAACCGACTGCCAACCTTTTACTTGATTTAAATAGAAAATCCATGCAGTAGTTCACACTGCATGGCTTTTCCGACGGACTTTTTTTATACTGCCGGCGTTCCCAAAAACTTAGAACATGTTCGTTCTTCTGCCCAGTTTTTAACATGCGAACCGCGGACAAAAACTGTCCCCTTATGTGGACAAAAAAAGACAAAATACCAGTCGGAAAATCCAACCGGTATTTTGTCTTTGCCGTGGGAACACACCCTAAGTCTGTTAACTACATTACATAGACAATGAATGACGATGGGAAAATTTTTTGACTACAATGCACTAAAAACATACAAAAATATCAAACAAAATGACATGTCTGCAATACCTCAGTAAAAGCTATTGAGAACATTATTACAGTGTTATAAGAACATTAGACAAAATTACATGTCTGTGATAACCGAGTAAAAACTATAAAAAGATTTCCTCAGTTTTACCCTACAAGGACCTAATAATGTAGCAACTTTCAAAATAATACCAATATTAAGTTTGAATACTTGTCCTTTGTATGTGTCATTGACATTTTAAGAAAGAAAAAGAGATTGTTTGTCTTTCTTCAGTTCTTAAACAGAATGTGTCATCTGAAAATGACCTGTTGTTTAACTCATGATTTTATGTTAAACACATTTTTAAAGAATTTTTTCCTGCAGTTTTCACTTTGGCTACTAACAATAATTTGACACTTCCTTTTCTGTAGAGATCACTTCTCAGCTGCCAAATTCTTATCAGCACAGACATGGTTACACTGAAAGGCAGGACTGGGACAAGGTATTCTGGTGCCTTAGGCAAATAAGACATATAGCACCCTCCTCCAATGCAAAATTTAGCCACTTTTCTGACTGAGATGAATTAGGGCTCTGGGTGACTGGCTACCTGGGAATCCATTGTCCTGGCCCTGCTGAAAAGTGACACCTATATATATAGATAACACAGGATCCACTATTCATATTAGAAGACAATCACATCTCCCCCTCACCACCTCCCTGCAGAGTGACTTCTTCCCTGGTCACAGAGCATGCCTAGAAAACTCACTAACAGAAGTCTGTAGGTCTGCTCCTGTTCACAGGCTCCTATGTCAATGAAACTGATGTAAAACATCTTTCTAAATGCTGTTAAAAGCAGTTCAGGCAAGATGAATGTCCCATGATCATATAAAGACAACAGAATTAAAAAAAAATCTACAATCAAACAATAAAAATGTATATATGTATCAGTTGTTTTAATTAGTAAAAAAAATACTGTAAGAAAAATTAGAGAAGTGACATTTTTAAAACTGTTGAAACGAATCCCTAAATTGAATATTTTTTTTTCTTTTTTTCACATAGAAACTTGTCCAAAAAAGTTTTCAATTCATTCTATTCATCTGCATGTAGCTATGGCCACTTTCCTGATTTTTTTTTCAGAGCCAGTCGTATACATACGGTTACCTCCCAATTATGGTGGCTACAGACAGACCAAATGTAATTATTAAAAGGGTTTTCCCATCTGGTTGTTTTCACTCTTCACAGAGTCTTCAGGCTCCAGCTTCCTGTGAAGACAGTGGGCAGATCTACCGCAGTGACGACATTTCAGCTTGCTAGCTCCATTCCCACTGTGCCATTAGACACTGTGGTGATTTGTTTCCTTTTTAAAATTACACATAAATGTGCTCTGTAGGCCTGACAGGATGGCACAAGACTTCTCCCAGGTCAATAACTCAATAGTGAACAATAGAAAATAAGAACAGAGAATGAGAAGCAAGAATCCGCCTGTTGATAAGACAGGCCCGGCCACTGCTAGAGCATAGAGAGATGGTCGGTAACTAGAGAAGCTTGAAGAAACAAGATAAGAATTGTTCTGTATCTGAAATGGGAAACAAAATCGAAAACAAAAGGGGTGGGTAGGGGATTTTGTTTGGGAAAATTGTTTAAAGTTAATCAATGAAATGTGAATATTCCTTAAAGTGCATGACTAAGAAAAAATTCAACCTAAAAGTTTAATGGTCAACAGTAAGTTTATTAAAGCAAATAATATTTGACAAACCCTTTGTGAGGATGAAAGTGTATGCCCTTCTTCAAGGTCATAAGTTGTGAACCAAACCAGAATTTTTTTCTAAACCTACATCTAAATTTTGTCCTAACTCTGACAATATGACCCTAAATTGGGCTTATGGATAGGCCTTTTGCAGGTTTTTAGGAGTTTCCATGATACGTTCAGTACGGCAGTATGGGCAGTATGACTTCCAGTCTGATGTCACTTCCATAATAAAAGTATTATGATAACTGGAAATGATGTCGGATTAGGAGTGATGCCATATTGGGAGCACCATTGAACCACAAGTGTCATGGCACAGTAACTTTAACCTGTATCAATCATAAAAATCCCTTGTCCTAACCCCAATTTAGGATTAGAGCAGATTTTCTAATAAGACATCGATCCAAATTCAAATCGCAACACTGACAAATTTTTCATTCTAAAACTTTAACAGTGAAAGAAAAATTACTACCCCTTAACTGTTCTATAATTATTGAGTACCTACTATAGCAGAATTATAGCAGAATCTTAAAACAGTTTTTACTCTAGATGAGAACATGAAAACATTTTTAAAATATACTTTTCATACAAATAATAGTAATTATTAAGTAATTAGCGTATTTTACAATAAAAATGGGCATCATGAAAAAGTTGTATTCCCATCTGTTTTGACTCAACTCAGATAGCTTTCAAAACAGAAAAAGAAAATCCTGCATATACACTATACACTGCTAACAACTTTTTACAAGCAATATATACTGTAAATCTATAGTCAAAGAAAAACCATCAATCCATATATGTACAGTAGGTGTGGGCTCCACTTAAGCATACACAGACATAGAAACTAGTGTAAGTAAGCAGGATCTCAAAATTATGATCCAGGACATGATGCCTGAGTGGGAGACAACATGCTCACTTTTTTGCTCATGAGCATTGCATAGCATGTAATTTTCCCTATACTAGTTTGGTTCTCTTCTCGGGGAGAAACATTTCCCCCTAGTGCTCTATCAAAGTCCTCTATCCCACCCAGTCCTAAATCTGCTTTATACTGATGGGATGGGATCCTTTTGAAGGCATTGATGCCTTGGCTTAAATCTATTGTCATATTTTAAGGCTTTCCAATGGGTTAGACTTGCCTTACAGGGAGCTTACCTCCAATAGGTAGCACTAGAGAGACAGTGTTCTTCCTTTTAGAGGAGAGTTTATATACCATACACATTCCTCTCTTTCTCTAGAAGCATTGCATGGCCTACAAGCATCCCTTCACTACATAAGTGTTCTTCAAATGGAGAAATATTTCCCTCCTATAGCTGGCTTTTATGTCATAGACCTAGAAAATTGAATTATAGCGCCCTTCATCATAAAACAGTACTCAGGCATCTACAATTATTGATGTATATATTTATACATATATATATATATATATATATATATATATATATATATATATATATATATATATATATATATATATATATATATATTGTAAGAGGCCAATGGGTAGAATGGTTGATTTGAGGTACGTATCACCAAAATGGCTGGCCTCGGTGATATAAAAAACCCTCTAGTTTGTTGCCAGCGGTGTTATGTTGCTGGACCATTTGTTATTGTGGTAGTTCGGGTCCGGGTTTTTTATGGAGCGACCGGAGAGTCGGGTGGGAAGGTCGATCCCATACTCCAGCACGGGTCTTACCAGGTACATATAGGGCAGCTAACACAGCTCAGGGTGGAACAGTCTGAGCAAAGCTGGAGGCTTTAGTGAGCTGTAGAGACATCAAGCTGTTAAGTGTTGCTGCGGAATCTGTGCCACTGACCTGCTAATGCTGTTCCTTAATCTACCATTTACTGTCATTCCTGAAGAAAAGACTGTGTTTGAACTGGTTCTGTTCCCAAGCTGAAGTAAGTGTTTTGTTGTGGTTTTGGGCGTCCAGTAGATAATAAACTTTTGTTAATGTTTGCACCTTAAAACCTGTGTCTGCACTTACCGTGACTACCACTGAGCTGAAAACCCACAATTGGTGCTTCGAATGCGGGCAGTACTCCCAAGTGCACAGGTGATTAAAAGTTGGTGCTTAAGACTGTATGTCCTGGGTAAAAGCCATAGCACAGTCTGAAGGTATGGAGTAGCTCAATAAGCACCTGCTGCAGAGCAGTGCACAGCAACAGCAGGCTTTTCAAGAGACAAACATGGCCCAACAGGATACAAACAAGCTCCTAGTTCAGCAGATGGCTCTCCTGATGGACGCCATCAGAGTCAGGGAATCTGCGCCTTCCCCAAGCCTAGATGACAGTACTAAGGCAAGGAGGACTGTAAGAGATGCCTTACAAAAAATGACCCCGGATGATGATGTGGAGGCATTCCTGTCTGTGTTTGAGAGGATAGCAGACAGGGAGAAACTGCCCCCAGAACAGTGGGCCGAGGTCCTCGCCCCGTATCTCACTGGCGAACCCCGGAAAGCATACTATGATTTACCTCTCCAAGATGCTAAGGAGTATGGGAAAATGAAAGCCGAGATATTGTATTGGCCCGTCTGGGAGTCATGTTGGCCGTCCGGGAGCAAAGGGTGCACTGCTGGGCATATCGCAGGGGCAAGCCTCCCAGGTCCCAAATGTTTGACTTGTTTCACCTGGTCCAAAAGTGGCTACAACCTGACACCTGTACCCCTGCCCAGATGGTGAAACAAGTGGTAATGGATCACTTTGTCCATGCACTTCCTGAGCCCGTCCAGTGCTGGGTTGCCCAAGGGGATCCCCATAATGCAGACAAATTGGTGAGCCTGGTGTAATGGTATGTGGCTATCCAGCACTCCCTGGGCAGTCAAGGGAGTCTGAGGTCACCCTACTGGGTTTTCCAAAGTGGTGCTGGAGCTCAACGGAGGTCGATCAAGCCTTCCAGGGACGGGCCTCCAAGGATCCAGTAGGGACCAGCAACGTCGACCAGGAACCAAGCACAGCCCATTATCTGCTGGCACATTGTCCCACTGCTTCCGAGTCCATGGACTGCTCCATTGGGAGGCGCTGCTCTATGTTTGCCCAGCCTGCCTGCAGTGCTGTCCCTCATCTAGGTGAGGGGCCGCAGGACTGCCAAGTGAGGGTGAATGGAGTACTAGTGACTGGACTTTTGGACTCAGGAAGCCTAGTCACCCTGGTGACTGCTACTCTGCCCCATGAACTGGTGGGGGTGATGTGTATCCATGGGCATATGATATGATAAGCATATCCCATGGCCCGGGGTACCCTGCATAGGGACTGTGGGGTCATGTCCCATGGGGTAGGAGTTGTGAAAGGACTTCTACATGACTTAATTGTTGGCCGTGATTTCCCTCTGTTCTGGGATTTATGGGGAAAAGTTAGAACCCCTGATAAATTAGAAAGTAAAGATGGTTCTGGAGATAATATTGGCCCCCCTGACAGTGGGAATGAGTTTCCTTTGTGTGTACTGGCTGGGAATGAGAAAGAGGAAGTATCCTATGAGGTGGTTGTCATTGATCTGGGGTACTCCCGGGAGAATTTCGGGACTGCCCAACTTTGGGATTTGACTTTAAAGGGTGCCCTTGATCAAGTGACAGTGTTGAATGGGGTTCTCCAAGAGCCAAGGGCCGATATGCGTTTTCCCCACTTTGCAGTGAACAATGAGCTACTGTACTGGGTGACTAAAGTAAGGGAAAAAGTGGTAGAGCAATTACTTGTTCCAGGGCCTTATCGTTCTCTGGTACTAGAGTTGGCCCATTCTCATGTGTTAGGTGCTCACTTGGGGGCTGAAAAAACCCAAAAGAGGGTCCTGCAACGGTTCTACTGGCCAGGAGGCTTAAAGGAAATCTGAGACTACTGTCAGTTTTGCCCGGTCCGCCAGTTAACCTCCCCGGTTGCCCACTTCCGGAGTCCACTAGCCCCACTACCTATCGCAGAGGTTCCATTCCAACGCATCGCCATGGACTTGGTAAGGCCTCTGGTGAAGTCCGCCAGAGGACATCAGTATATATTAGTAGTGGTGGATTATGCTACCTGGTACCCTGAGGCGATGCCTTTATGAAATACCTCTGCCAAAATCATAGCCCGCGAGTTATTCCAGATATTCTCGTGAACGGGACTACCTGAAGAAATTCTGACCGACCAGGGGACCCCATTTATGTCCATGGTCATGAAGGAAGTGTGCAGACTCCTAAAAATTTTGAATTGTTATATGGCCAGCACTCTAGAGGATTGCTTGATGTGGCTAAGGAGATGTGGGAGAGTGAAGCTACTCCCTATAAAAGTGTGATAGAGAATGTGATTCAGAGGCAGGAGAGGATCTCCAAGGTTATGCCCATTGTGAGGGAGCATTTGCTCAGGGCCCATGAGGCCCAGGTTAGAGTGTGCAATCGATCAGCCAGGCTTAGACAATTTCAACCAGGAGATCGAGTGCTCGTACTTGTGCCCACCATGGAGAGCAAGTTCCTAGCTAAGTGGCAGGGACCATATGAGGTTAGAGCTTTCTTGTGGATCTAAGGTTACTACAGGATATTCCTAATTTCGCTACAATCGCAGCCCCCTTAACAGACCTTACAAAAGGTACAAAGTCCGTCATGGCCAAGTGGTCTCCCAATGCTGAAGGGGCATTTCAAGAGCTGAAACAGGCTCTGTGTAAGCAGCCGGTGCTTGTGGCTCCAGACTTTAATAAAGAATTTAGAGTGCAGACAGCTGCATCAGATGTGGGTCTGGGCGCTGTCTTATCCCAGGAAATTAACGGTAAAGAGCACCCTGTCATGTTCCTCAGTAGGAAGCTTTTGGCATGTGAGAAAAACTGTGCCATAGTAGAGCACAAGTGTCTAGCCATTAAGTGGGCTCTTGACTCCCTAAGATATTACCTTCTGGGGAGAAGATTCAGGTTAATATCTGACCATGCCCCATTAAAATGGATGAGGGAGAGGAAAGGAAACAACGCCAGGGTAACACGGTGGTTTCTGGCACTCCAAGACTTTAACTTCCATGTGGAGTACAGGCCAGGGAAGCTACATGGGAATGTGGACGATTTGTCAAAGGTCCATTGCTTGGGGCAGAGGGGGGGATATGTAAGAGGCCAATGGGTAGAGTGGTTGATGGGTGGTATGTATCACCAAGGTGGCTGGCCTTGGTGATATAAAAAACCCTTTAGTTTGTTGCCAGCGATGTTATGTTGCTGGACCATTTGTTATTGCGGTAGTTCGGGTCCGGGTTTTTTATGGAGCGGCCGGAGAGTAGGGTGGGAAGGTTGCTCCCATACTCCAGCCCGGGCCTTACCAGGTATACATAGGGCAGCTGACAAAGCTCAGGGTGGAACAGTCTGAGCAAAGCTAGAGGCTTTAGTGAGCTATGGAGATATATATATATATATATATATATATATATATATATATATTTTATATATATATATATATATATATATATATATATATATTATATATATATATATATATATATATATATATATGATGAAGCAGTGACCGGCGGAGTTGTTGAGGGAAGATGGGAAGATGCATTTCTCCTTTGTGGTTTTGGAGAATGCGTGTCATCGAGAGGCCTGGTCTTGGTGAAGGAAGGCCGACAGTTTTGTGTGTCAGTAACGCCACGTTTTAGTATAAGCGGTTCCAATCCGCTTAGTCTGGGTAGGCTTTTCCTGGAGTGGTGAAAGTAAAGGGTGGGTGGCCACTCCGACGCACAAGGTGAGGCTGGTGTCAGGCCTATAAAGCTTGGGTCTGCATGCCTGTGTGTGGGTTCTGCTGTGTGCTCTGTGTCTCAGAGGAAAGACCCACTGTGAAGAAGCCTTGCTGTGAGTGCAAAGCTGTATTAAGACTAGTCAGGGTACACCATGTCTAGTAAGTGCTCAGCCAAGCAGGTCTTTGTTTTCTGTTAGCCTTAAGTTAAGGCTTGTTATTGATTTCTTTTTTTTCTGTTTTGCACCTGCTAAAATAAAACCAGGAAACGCCTGGACTTGAACTTAAAGTATTGTGTCCCTCTCTCTGTCTGCTGAAGCCCCGCTGCCTACCTGTTGCTGGTCCCCCTCACAATATATATATAGTGTGTGCTTTCTAATTTCTAGTTCCATTGCTATTTATAATAAACCTTCAAGTAAAAAGATGTCCAGCGCGGTCATTACAGTCCATTTAAAGGAGTTTTTTTCTGGGCAAACTGGAGAAAATTTTAAACATTCTGGATCGCTATCACCCTGACCCCGTACATCAGGCATATGAAGCAAAATGGACAGACTGTTGCGGTCTACCTTGACTCTTAGGTTCCAAATTACTTGGATGCTCAAAAAAGTGTTGTGACTTTCTTCGCACACACTACAAGAGTGTGCTGTCTCTTTTTTGTCTTTATATATATAAAAATTTGAAACCAGAAGTTTACATACATTATATAAAGAGACATATATGCATGTTTTTCTCACTATCTGACATGAAATCAGAATAAACCTAACCAGATTTAGGTCAAGTGGGATTACCAAAAGTATTTATATGTAGGAAATGACAGAAAAATGAGTGATAGAAATTGTTTATAGGGGTTGTCTCGATACATTGATTGGGTTTTAATTTAAAGATCTTTAAAAAAACAAGCAGCTTTGCAATATATGTTCATTACAAATGTCCTACTGATTTTGAGCTAGCCCTGTTAGTATTACTACATCAGCTTCTCAGATCTCTATAGTAGTGGACCTGTTGATCCTTATCTTACTGGCTGTCAGGTCTGAATGACTCATCACTTTGAAGACAGGTCGGAGCAGAGAGCCCCTCCCGCACAGAATGCTTCTGTAGTGGAGGGGGGAGGGGGAGGAGGACTCTGGCGTCTGTGTCCATGCTGCTTGGATTAACCCTGTGTGTGCCTGCTTCCTCCTGCTCTCTACACAGATAGATGTGACAGCAGTGACCCTGTCTGTTACTATAATCATGATATGTCTTTGGAACTGTGACTATACTAATATTATACAGATCAGGGGGCATGTGAATACTTTATGTTCTCCAGTATTAGTGACACATCCTGAGTATAGTAACACTGCCCTTGTTGTTGCTGGAGATGTGGAGACTTGTAAGCTAAGCAGGGGATATAGGAACACATGCATACCCACTGCTCTATTATAACACAGCGTCATATTACACTCTACACACCAAGATCAGCCCTCTCCTGCAACAGACCTAGGCAGGCACACACTGGGTGAACTCTTAGAGCAAATCCCCTCCCCCCCCCCTGTATAGAAGTTACGTAGCTGCCTGTGTGCTGATGGGAGGGGGGGAGAGGGAGCAGAACAGACAGACCAAGAAACACGCCCCTCAGTTCAACTTACCAGGGACAGTGACAGGCTGAAAGCTCGTAATGAGACAACTCCTTTAAGGCATTTTTATTACTTTCTGAAAAGTCAAAAGTTTACATTCATTTCATTAGTTTTTGGTAGCATTGCCCTTAAACTGTATGACTCGGGTCAAACATTTTGGATATCCTTCCACAAGCTTCTATAAGTTGGTAGAAACTGAAAGAACTGGCTTTGCCCATAAATTTCCAATAGGATTGAGATTGGGGCTTTGTGATGGCCACTCCAAAACATTGACCTGGTTATCCTTAAGCCACATTGTAACCAGTTTGGCAGTATGCTCCGGGTCATTGACCATCTGAAAGACCCATTTCCACCCAAGCTTTAACTTCCTGGCTGATGTCTTGAGATGTTGCTTCAATATTGACACATAGGGCCATATGTATGAAAACTGTCTAGGTCTAAAACTCACTTTGTTGCCCATAGCATCCAATCAGAGCGCCCCTCTAGTTTTTCCAGAGCACTGAATGAAATGAGAGGGGCACTCTGATTGGATGCTATGGGCAACAAAGTGAGTTTTAGACCTAGACAGTTTTCATACATGTGGCCCAAAATCTTCTTTCCTCATGATGCTGTAAGATACATTTTGGGGGAATTCATACAACCATCAATATTTTATAAGAACGCTTTTAGAGGCAACTACAGGAAATAATGCTATGTCACATCAGTTGTAAATTGCTCAAATGTCATTATATATATAGCAGTTGACTGTAAACTGAAGGAACGTATACAGTCATTCTACAGAAATCTACAATAATTATTCACAATTTATGTCTAATGCTTCACAGAAAATATGCATGTGGGCTTGATACAATAGTACTGTAAGCAGCTATTCACTTTAGTAATCTTCACATGAGCAGTACCATTTTCCATTCTCTAGAAGTTAATCAAGCTTCTCATTCAAAGGCTACAAACCATGGATATGAAAAACATGAGCTGATCTAGAAAAAAGACAGTCAAGTCACATTATTATGACCATTGTCTACTTTTGATGTCGGCTTAAAAGTACAGTTCATGAAGAAAGTGAGGTGTGGTGAGCTGGCTTGGTGGGTATATAATGTGTGTGATATACTATTTGCATACTTATTCCATTGCTGTCATGGGTAAAAGGGGTGATTTATCACAGTTACAAAAAGTGATGATTATTGGCTTTTGGCAGTTTGTGAAATATTTATGTGCTGTTGTGGTGAAAGTGTATCGTTGACACAATGGAACAATGGTTTAAGAAGCAGCATAGAAATTGTAAAGCACCACATGCCACTGATGTGAGATACTTCAATATATATTCATGCACCTTTACTGAATCTTTAAAGGTTTGAACTCAAAAACACAATTAGGGCCCTCCTCCCCTTAGCAGGCACATACATCGAAATCAGACTGTTGCTTTAATAATACATCTCTTTCTTCAATTCTCTTAGTACATGAAATGACTTTACTTTTTATGATTTATACATCATTTTCTTGCATGTTTCATACAAAGGTAGTGAATATCCAAAGGAAGTTTGGAGAGCCAACAGTAGCTAGACATTTTTTTGCATCTCAACTAGAGATGGCCGAATTTCTCAAAAATTCGGTTCGGTCACTTCGCCGAATTTTCCGACAAAATTCGTTTCGGTCCGAATTACTTCGGCACGAATCACGTTAAAAAACAGCTATTTCCAGGCGCCCAGAGCCTGCAGGGTGCTGTAGAACGTTGTGCCATGCTTAAATAGCAGAGGGAGTTTTGGTTGGTCTTCATACAATGTTGTGTTTTAGTATACACGCACATGACTGCCGCCGCTCTTTGAAAACGCTTCACATAAAATTCCCTGGGCACTTTAAAGGCAAAACGACCAAAAACTCAAGCGGGAATGTAGCCTGATAAAGTCATGCTGCGAAAGCTGGAAAAAAACAAGCTGAGAGCTGAGGTGGCAACATTAGTGATAGTTTGTGGAGGTGACGGCGGGAGCCACAGCAGCATGAGGTCAGGCATGGCACAATGACATTCTGGAGGCGGCAAAACAGTATTAGGCCACAGAGTGGCACAATCACACAGTGTGGAGGTCATGGCAGCAGCAGCATGAGGTCAGGCAGTGGCACAATGGGAAAATTCTGGAGCGGAAAAACATATTAGGGCACAGAGTGGCACAATCACACAGTGTGGAGGTCACGGCGGGCAGCAGTATTGAGGTCAACAGTGGCACAATGGCATTTGGAGGTGGCAAAACAGTATTAGGCCACAGAGTGGCACAATGATACAGTGTGGAGGTCACGGCGGCAGCAGTATGAGGTCAGGCAGTGGCACAATGACATTATGGAGGCGGAAAAACAGTATTAGGGCACAGAGTGGCACAATCACACAGTGTGGAGGTCACGGCGGCAGCAGTATGAGGTCAGACAGTGGACAATGCATTTGGAGGTGGCAAAACAATTTTGGCCCCAGAGTGGCAAAATGAACAGTGTGGAGGTCACTGCGGGAGCAGTATGAGGTCAGACAGTGGCACAATGACATTATGGAGGGGAAAAACAGTATTAGGGCACAGAGTGGCACAATCACACAGTGTGGAGGTCACGGCGGCAGCAGTAAGAGGTCAGTCAGTGGCACAATGACATTCTGGAGGGGCAAAACAGTATTAGGGCCCCAGAGTGGGACAATGTACAGTGTGGAGGTCACGGCGGCAGCAGTATGAGGTCAGACAGTGGCACAATGACAATATGGAGGCGGAAAACAGTATTAGGGCACAGAGTGGCACAATCACACAGTTGGAGGTCACGGCGGCAGCAGTATGAGGTCAGACAGTGGCACAATGGCAAATTTGGAGGTTGGCCCAAAAAAGTATTAGGCCACAGAGTGGCACAATACACCCTGTGGGGGTCACGCGGGAGCAGTATGAGGTCAGACAGTGGCACAATACATTATGGAGGCGGAAAAACAGTATTAGGCACAGAGTGGCACAATCACACAGTGTGGAGGTCACGGGGGCGCAGTATGAGGTCAGGGCAATGGCACAATGGCATTCTGGAGGGGGCAAAACAGTATTTTGGCCACAGAGTGGCACAATCACACAGTGTGGAGGTCACGGCGGCAGCAGTATGAGGTCAGGCGGGGGCACAATGACATTATGGAGGGGGCCCAAAAAACGTATTTTGGCCACAGAGTGGCACAATGATACAGTGTGGAGGTCACGGCGGCAGCAGTATGGGTCAGACAGTGGCACAATGACATAAAGGAGCGGAAAAAAAGTATTAGGCCACAGAGTGGCACAATGATACCGTGTGGAGGTCACGGGTGCAGCAGTATGGAGGTCAGACAGTGGCACAATGACATTATGGAGGCGGCAAGACAGTATTAGGGCCCCAGAGGGCACAATCAACAGTTGGAGGTC